>JANTPZ010090403.1:0-67939 GCA_025593235.1 Vachellia pachyceras | reverse complement strand
CTATCCTACTTTTTCTTTCTTTATCTTTCCTCTCGCACACTTTTTTTCCTCTTTTCTATTTCCTACTTTTCATTCTTTCTCTTTCCTCTTTCTTACCAACTTTTTTTTCCTTGAAATCCGTAAAAGCTAATAACTTCCTAAACATAAATCACTTTTCAAAACCTAGGTTTTACCTCGGAATCTGCAAAATCTATTTTCTAAAATATATTATTCAAAACCTAGGTTTTATCTCGAAATATGTAAAAACTATTTTCAAAATAGCTTCCAAACAAACCCTTATATTTGGAAAGTTATTAGTTTTTACGAATTTCAAGACAAAAAGTAGATAGAAAAGAAGAAGAAGAAAGAATGAAAAGTATGAAAGAGGATAGAGAAGAAAGAAAAAGTAAGAAATAGAAATAATAAAAAATGTAAGAAAGAAGAAAAAAGTATGAAAGAAAAAAAACCTAGGTTTTGTAACCAAAATAGCTTTTCATAAAATTTTTTGTACTTTGACAAAATTAGGTTTTGACCCAAAACCTAGGTTTCAGGAAATTATGGCAAAGAAGCTCACAATCACCCATCATTAATTTATCTCGAAATTCGTAAAAACTATTATCATCCCACAATTACCCTATGTTTCAAATATAGATTTTGCTTTAAATCCGTAAAAGTTATTATCATAAAATCTATTATCTAAAATTTAAGTTTTGTCTTGAACCTTGTAAAAGAGTTCTTCATCTGACATCTAAACGAGTCTAAATCGGCTTCCCTTGATATGTTCATTATAAAACACACAACATATATTCATAGGATGTTATTTGGAGACAAATTAGATTGAATGAAAAAAAAAAGAAGAAAATAGAAGAATTAAAAAAAATATATATAATTACTGAAGAAAGGCTTATAATAATTAAGTATTATGAATATCATTATCTATTCTGAAAATTATCATTACGTGCAGCAAATTAATTATTATGCTTTCGTGTTATTACGTTTATTTTATAAAATTTTACGGCAAATTTGAAAAAACTGTAGTAGCATTATGCATGAAAAGTGGGTAAAAAAAGTATAAAAATTAATTTGATTCTTAAGTTTGCAAAGTTTACATGTAAAGGGTTTAGCGGACGAAGTTCGATAAACACGTAATGAATTCTTTTTATATGTTTGTTCTGTAGATCTAAATCACATTAAAAGGTTGTTTTTACCATTAATTTAAAAAGGCATAAATTTTCTACTTCTTTGTTTATAACGTTTAAACTACATTATACATAAATTAAAATAAAACTCTATATTACCTTTGAAGTCACTCGACGCAGTTCACTGTTGGTTCCACGACCTTGAAAGATTTCTACCAGTCCAAGCTTTAGCTAGCTAATCCCCCTGTTTTCTCGCGCCCTTTTAGTAAAAGAAAATGATATCAAAACTACATTAAAAAAAAAAGAAAAGACAGGTTGAGGGGGTTGAAACTTGGAGCTTGATTGACACCTGACCTGACGGGGGGAGTGAAAGTCCGGTCCGAGTGCCCGAGCTGTTGATCCAAACGCACACTGCACGGAGACACTAGCCTTTCCGATGAGATCCAAGTCAAGGCGTCACCAGCGATCAATTTCTCCGGCCAATGTTGAACCTCCCCACTTCATGAAGATCATACTTCCGGGAACCATTCATGCCCAAAACATGGTAAATGCTTGAAACTGAGAAAATGCAGAAAAGAGAACCAGCTGCTTAATGCTCTCTGTTTAATTTGTGGATCCTACTCCGCTCTTCTAGTTGTTTATATATCTGCACTTTTTATTCGAAGGGAAATGGGACAGGAGAATGTGTCTAAAATAGTTAAATAGCAATAACAGGAAAAGGGGAAAAAATGGGGTTACTGTGTATGATTTCGAACGAGTTGCGATTTACTTGTTGGTGTTGTGGTGAAACATAGCAAACCATATTGGCACTTTGGAGATTGCATTTTGTCATATAGCATTTACGCTATTTGCAAGATAGCATGCTGCTAATTAGTTAAGAATACGAGGATGTAAAAAAACTTGGTGCTTTGTTTTATGAACGCTAGTGCTCTGTCTGTTTGCTGGTTTTGGGTTCGAGTTCGTGCTCTGTTTTAGCAGCTGAAGTAGGTTACCTTTATTTTGCCCAAAAAGAAAAAGTTATCTTTATATTATGTGAAGTAAGTTTCGTTCGTTTTCAAAGACTGCCCTAGTTACCTCTCCTCAATCGATTTGATATCAAAATTCACAAAGTGTAACTAAATTAGAGGATTGACCTTACAGAGAATTCCAAAGGAGTTCGTGAGAAGATTTTAGAATGAACTGGCTACGAGTGAGGCAACGATTTGTGTTCCAGATGGTTGTGTTTGGAAGATGGAACTGAAGAAATCTGAAAACGAGACTTGGTTCTGCAAAGGTTGGGAGGAATTTGTGAAATACTACTCAATTAGTTTTGGCTTCTTTTTAGTGTTTACATATGAAGGCAATTCACAGTTCAGTGTGGTGATCTTTGATTCAAGTGCTGCTGAGATTCGCTATCCATGCAAAGATAACTCTGATAAGCATGACCCTGCATCTGAGTGTAGTAAAAAAAGTTCACCCAACTTTAATCAATGTGGAACCAAAGGCTACAACACAAGGAGCCAAAGGAATAAGGTGGAAGATGAAGATGAAATAATTGACATAGAAGATGAGAATGCATTAAGCCATGGTAAATCAGGAAACAAGAATAGATCCGGGCAGGAAGAAACTGATAAATCAAGGAAGCATGAGGAAGAGAAAGATAGACCTGGGCAAGGCCGTTGTTCCCTAGTGGAGAAGAGAACTTTGAGTAGAAAGCTAAGAGCTTTGGAAGCTGCCCAGAATTTCAAACCAAAAGAACCACACTTCAGAGTAACAATAAGGCCAGCTAATCTGAATCGCCATTATCTGGTGAGGAATATTTATGAGCTATGTATGGATAATTGTGATTCTTTCTCACTTTGTTAATGCGTTGGTGATTACCAATGTATATATTGTGTTGTAGGATGTGCCGGGTTCATTTTGGAAGGAGTATATGGGGAAAATGAATCGTCCCACAAAGCTCCAGGATTGTGATGGAAGAAAATGGGAGGTCAGTTATGGTAAACGCGTGTCATCTATCAGAATATACAAGGGTTGGACCGGTTTAGCAAGGGCCAACAATTTGAAGGAAGGAGATGTGTGTGTGTTTGAGCTTATAAAGAGGAATAGCAACTTTTTATTTAAAGTTGCCATATTTGCCTGTTGATCATTGTGCAGAAACTTGTTCAGGTTCTTACTTGTTAGCTGACTCTTTTTAGGGTCGTTATGCTCATACTCTTGCTTCATCTTTCTATTCCTCTTGTGTCTGTATTGCTCGAATGGTACAATGCCCTGTTTTACAACATAGCCAAACAGAGCATTACAACATGAGTGTAATCTGTGTTTGGTAGCATGGCTTCGGATAGTGTTTGTAATGGATTTTATAACAACGTAATTATACCTGGGAATTAATTGGTCCTGGTTACCAAATGCTTATTAGTACTAGGGGAGGTCTAATCACATTTAGACCTTCTAAATCTAATTTGAGTAATCTAGAATTAATTTTTTTAAAAACTATATTTTTCTAAAAAAATTATTCTAATAGATATAACATAAAAAATAAAAATGATCTCTTGATAACTAATTTTTTTTAAAAAAATAATGTTTTATGTAGGAAATCACTATTTAAAAAACTTCAAATCTCAGCTGTTACTATTAAATTTGAATCAAAATCTGATTAATTCTCCCTGCAAAACATTAATTAACGAATTTTTGTGCAGTGAAGGTAACACAGGCAGCTTTTAAACTACTTGATTTTAGTCATCCTCGACATCATTCCATAACTTCCTAATTTGTGACATAGGAACAATAAGAAGCACTCAACCTCTGTTTTTTGGCCCAAGACTATTTATATTTGCCATCTGGTCAAGTACCATATATGACAAGCCTTGTTATTATTTGATCCGTTTGGGAAAGTGATGGAGAAGTGCTTTTACCATTTACGAGGTAAATGTGTGAAAGAGATTATCTTGTTTTGTGAAAAAACACTGTTAAACGTACTTTTAAGGTGTTTAGAAGCTTTGCCAAACACCCCATTAAATGCTTCTTCAACTACTTCTGGGGAAAGGTAATTGAGTCATTAATGTTTGAAAAGGATTTTTTCCCCAAGTACCTGATAACTCTTATTAAATGTATTATCTTTAATGAGCCATTTTCCCATATGGAACCTTTTTACCTACCCGTAGAGAAGCATAAAAATGTAAAATTAGAAGAAAATAATTGATAATCTATCTTTTTTGTATAAAGTGACACCATAAGCTCCTTCTAAATTAAAGCTATACAAGTCATGGGAGGGAAGTTACACTGTAAAATTAATGTAATAGCAAACAACGCAATTGGTTTTTCGGTTCAAATAATAACAATAATAATGGTTAGAAACAAAAGAGAAATATATTCAAGGAAGTTTAATTCTTGAGTAAACAAGAGTGCCAAAATAAGTCATTGTATAAGCAAATCATAAACTAATGGCTAACCCAAGAAAGTATTAATAGAGGATATAATATCCTTGTTAAATCTTAACGGAAAAAAAAACTCAAGTTTCTTCTCTCCAAGCACCTTGAGCAAAACCTGGACGACTCTCCGATGATGTCCTCCTTAGACCAGACGCCAAATGAAACCTTTGTTCTTTTCGTTTCTTTTTTTTTTTTGGGAAACTACCTATAATTAGAACATTCACAGCCCATCCTGTAACATGACAGTTTTACAGTAACCACTTCAGTTTTCTAACCCATAAATTTATCAGCTCCCTCATCCATGCACATTCATCTCTTACAGAGACAAACGCACACAAACACAATGGCTGATCAACTTGCAGATTCCCTCTCAACCATCCGATCATCGGGAGACGACATCGTTATTGGCGATTCTCTTCAAACCCATCAATACACAGTCATGTTTGATCTCCGAACCTCCATAATCATCGGCTTCTCCCTCTCACTTCTTTTACATCGTCTACCACATCCTCTGCAGCTTCTTCTACCGGCTCATCGACACAAGGATTCACTACCATCGCGGTGACGAAGGAACAGACCTAAACCTAGTGCCCGGCGGTGAAGGCGGGGGAGATACGTCGCTGTTGCAACAGCAGGGAGCGATGTTTCGGGCTTTGGTTCTGAGCAACATGCAGGCGTGGGTAATGAGGGGAGCATTAATGGAGGATTCAGATCATCAGAACGTGGACGAGAGTAGAGGAGAAACTTTGCGGGTGATGAAGAAGTTGCCGGCGTTGGTGGAGTATGGATATGGAGGAAGCGAGGATGACGACGACGATGAAGGTGATGAGAATAAGGTGGTGATGAGGAGAAATTGTGGGGATTGTTTGATATGCTTAGAGGATTTGAAGGTTGGAGATATGTGTCAGATTTTTCCAACATGCAATCATGTGTTTCATTCTAACTGTATTGACTCTTGGTTGGCAACCAACCTTACGTGCCCAACCTGTAGGAGTTACATTACGTAATGAAACACAGGTAGGGATGATGTTAGGGCCAGATTACATGTGCGTGCGTGTGTATGTGTGTATGTATATATGTTCATTTGTAATTTTTGTGCAGCAGCCATCCCAGATTTGTTATATCCCAAGAGGAAACAAAAATTAAGCTGCAGGTGACTTTTGAGATTTCCCTTCTTCCCCTCTTGCCTATATTGTAATTTTTGTGCAGCAGCCATCCCAGATTTGTTATATCCCAAGAGGAAACAAAAATTAAGCTGCAGGTGACTTTTGAGATTTCCCTTCTTCCCCTCTTGCCTATATTGTAATTTTTGTGCAGCAGCCATCCCAGATTTGTTATATCCCAAGAGGAAACAAAAATTAAGCTGCAGGTGACTTTTGAGATTTCCCTTCTTCCCCTCTTGCCTATATTGTAATTTTTGTGCAGCAGCCATCCCAGATTTGTTATATCCCAAGAGGAAACAAAAATTAAGCTGCAGGTGACTTTTGAGATTTCCCTTCTTCCCCTCTTGCCTATATTGTAATTTTTGTGCAGCAGCCATCCCAGATTTGTTATATCCCAAGAGGAAACAAAAATTAAGCTGCAGGTGACTTTTGAGATTTCCCTTCTTCCCCTCTTGCCTATATTGTAATTTTTGTGCAGCAGCCATCCCAGATTTGTTATATCCCAAGAGGAAACAAAAATTAAGCTGCAGGTGACTTTTGAGATTTCCCTTCTTCCCCTCTTGCCTATATTTACAGCACTAATTTCTCTTGGTTACTTAAACCATAATTAAAATCAAATGCATGAATTAATTGCACGCATAGACTTTATATATCAACCTCATAACTCTAATGGTCCGTTTGATAACATGAAATTGAAGGCACACAAATAATTGGAATTGGAAATGAGCTCAAGCGTTTTTGATGAGTCAGAACCCACTTCTTTGTGGAACTCGGTTCCAACCCATCCCTGAAAACTCAATTCCACCTCTTATGGAATTGAGATTTTTACCTTTTTGATCCGTTTCTCCTCAACCTCAGCCAGAGCGACGGGCTACAACAAGGATGGCAAGGACGACTGACGAGGATGATGACGGCGCCCTCATCTCCTTCCAGATCTGAGAATTTGTTGAATAATTTTGATTAGTTTGGTAGAATGTTGAAGAACAATTGTGACGGATTTTATTGAACGGTTTGGGAAGAACAATGGAGAATGACGATGATGAAGAATGATAGAGACGGTGACAAAGAACAATGGAGAATGGTGCAACGAGATGAGTGATTTGTTGTTACCGTTGAATTAACCAACGGAGACGCCACCTGGTTTGGGAAGAAGAACTAGAAAAAAATTAACTTCTTCCCTTGTATCCTTTGATCCAGAGACTCACAATCATGATTTATTGATTGAGTTTGAATTTTGATTAGTTATTTAGGTGATTGATTTTGATGCAAGATTCTCTCCAGTGGTGGTTGTTGCAAGGGAAGAAGAGGTTTTTTTGTGGAGGGTATTTTAGTATTTTCCTATTACAAATGTATATTTTAATTAAATTATATATATATATATATATATATCTCATTTCTTCCAACCTATCAAATATAATTTAAAACATACCTCCACTTTCATCAAAATGACTTCTGTATACCAAATGTGCGATAAGTGCATGAGCCTCACAAAATACTAATTTCCAGCATCATCTAGTAAGATAATCTTATTTTTACTGCACTTAGCATTCTATTGTTTTTTCGGTTGCTTCCAGCATCCTGATTTTAGTTACAGTGTATCCAACATTCTTAACAATGATAAGATTACAATGTTTAATACATGTAACCAAAATGATATCAGGGTTGCTGGTTGCACAAAAATAAATAACATCAAGATAATGGATGCAATATAAATAAGATTGGGACAATTGATATTACTGAAAAATAGTGTTGGGGTCTCAATGCTATTCTACCTTGTTAATTAAAGAGATTAAAATTTATTATTCCTAAACATATGTAGATTAGTGATTACTTGAGGGGTATTGATATGGATATTTGAAGAGCCATGATAATAAAGCAATTCCTCTATTGATGTTTCTCCTGGAGACGCTTGAATATTTGTCAAAGAAATTAAAAATTGCATTAGGCAAACTCCTTTTGTTGAACACACACTTCCTCAAGTTTGGAAGAATTTTAAGATAAGTGTTTATAGTCATTGCCCTACAACAGTCTCACTATTTAATATTTAATTATCTATATTAAGTATTATTATTTTGTTTTTGACATGCATTAGGGAGGGAAATGAGATTTATTCTGCATAATACTTTGAAAAAAATTAAATTTATAATCAAGCAACTAACAAGTCATTGTGCTTGTTTGGCAACGCTCAGCTTATACCCATAAGTACGTTCAACAGTGTTTTTCCGCAAAACGAGACAATCTCCTCCACATATTTGCCTTGACTTATGTGAATAAGCCCATAAGTACTTCTCCACCGCTTTACCAAACGGACCCATTATAATCAATTTTAGGCATTCAAGTTGTTGGAGGTCAAAAATGACCATGCTGCAATCCATATTTATACGGTCTGTTACATTTAAGGATTAAAAATGCACTTTTTTAAGTTTAAGGGATCAAACTGAAACTTAATGTAAACTTGAACGATCAAATGTATACTTTAAACTTATTTTTATATTCAATTTACGTTCCAATTTTCTTTCTTTTGCATATAAGTCATCTCCCAAATTGTAATAAATGGGAAGAGAATTATCCTATATCAATCTGTCACCACTCATTAAAGAAAATCCCATACAATGACATATAAATTCTAAATTGTTCAACTCACACAATCTTATTTTTAAAAAAATATAAATTAATAGTTTATGCTGATTTTTAAGAAAGTCATTAATTTTTTTATAATTTAAGAAAGACACTAATATGAGTTTAAAAGGTACAATGAATGGCAAGCTAACTCAAGTAATAAAATATAAGCAGTGTAATAAAATATAAGGTTCAAATCTTCCTTTCCCCCCCTTATTTTCTGAGTGCAATGTTCAGTGGTCAAATTAATTAAGAAGTGTTTCATGGTATCGGAAATGATATTACTGTAATGGCATCATTGTTATTAATTTTGATTGAGTATTACAAATACGTTAAGATAATATTATCTACATAGAAGTAAAACGTCAAGGATAGACTGCTTGGGGACATGAAACGTTAAGGATTTTTAACTTTCTTAAAAATATCAAAAGATTTCTGGGATCCTCACCATCTATATTCCGGCGCCTCCATCGGCATATTCCTTCTTCATTCAAAATCATCTCCGTCAGTTTCTGCCATTATCACCATTTTCATGCTCAGCTTCGTACTCTTCCAACATCTACTTCGGTCGAATCAATCACACCAAAATAAATACTCCAATCATTAATGATCCCATGAATCACATCAACGACGACGACGGAGACTATAACAATATGGTCGCCGGAGCAGACCTAACACCACCTTTTCCCCCTCCGGTGACGTCCTGCATCGCCTCCACGGGACTCGTATTACTTGTAATGCTTATTTGCTTCATTTTCGTCATTTTGACCTTCGAAGTCTTCATCTACTGCCTCGCCACTATCAACCTCATAGACATAGACTACTGGTTCGGGCGAGGTATAATAAACATGGAGGAGGATTTTGACCTAGAAGACGACGAGAAGGCAGTGAAGTTTCTGGAAGCATTCTTAAGGGCAGTGAAGGGGGAAGAAGAAAGAGGAGGAAGAAAAGAGAGGAGGAAGAAGAAGAGAGGAGAGTGGAAGAACAACGCGGAAGGTAGTATTGAGTGTTTCGGAAGCGAAGAAATAGCGGAATTGGGTTATAGAGAGTGTTCGATTTGCATGGATGAATTTCAGAGAGGAGACAAGTGTCTGGTTTTTCCGGGATGTGGCCATAAATTTCACTGCAAGTGCATCGTTCGCTGGGTGAGGAGAGTGAATACAGACAATTGAGACAGTATGTGTGTGGACAGCAGAATGGCTCACTGGATGAATACGCATTACCAGGGCCCTTTCCATTTAAAGGCTACAGTAAATGTACCTTATCAATTACATTGAGACACCTGTATACTCTCAGAATATTCTAGGTTCCTATTACAAGCTTTATGTAAACATTAGACAAGAATGTTAATTACACAGATAAGCAATAATTATTATTCTAACATCCTCCCTTTGCTTTGACCCCCTCTTTTAACATCTGATTTAAAACATGTAACACCCAACATATCTCTCAAGTAACAGAACCTGGAACTGGAAAGGGGCTTCGTCAAACAATCAGCCAGCTGATTCTGCGATGGAATGAATTTGACAGAAAGCTTACTTTGTAGCATTTGGTCTCTCACATAATGAGCATCTATCTCTATGTGCTTAGTCCTGGTATGACAGACAGGATTTGCTACGATGGCTGCCGCACTGGTGTTGTCACACCAAATTACAGGTGCTTCCTTCAGCTTGAGCTTAAGTTCTGACAACAGGGAGGTTATCCATGAAATTTCAGCCGCTGTATTGGAAAGAGAGCGATATTCTGATTCAGTGCTAGATCTTGAAATAACCTTCTGTTTCTTGGAGGACCAAGCAATTAAGGAATGACTTAAGAAAATGCAAAAGCCCCCAACAGATCGCCTATCATCAGGACAGGCTGCCCAATCCGCATCTGAATATGCAACCAAGATGAACTTTTTACCAGATGGCCTTATGAAAATTCCCAGATTCAATGTTCTTCTTAGGTACTGCAAAATTCTCTTAACTGCAATCCAGTGTTCAGTTGTTGGATTGGACATAAACTGACTAAGTTTTCCAACACAAAAACTGATGTCTGGCCTAGTATTACACAGGTATTGCAACGCTCCAATAGCACTCCTATAGACTGAGGGATCTTGAAGAGGAACACCTTGATAAGCAGATAATGATTTTCCCAATGCCATTGGAGTTTTCACAGGAGTTGCATTACTCATCTGAAATCTGTCTAGAATATCCATAATGTATTTTCTTTGACTTAGGAATAACCCTCTATTATCTCTCTGAATTTCAATTCCCAAAAAGTAATGAGCAAGCCCCATATCTTTGAGGGCAAAAACGCCATGTAGCTTATGAACAAACTGATTTAGACTCTTGAGGTTGCTTCCTGTCACTAGGATGTCGTCCACATAGACTAGGATAATTAAGATTTGAGTTTTGTCTGTGTAGATGAACAAGGAAAAGTCACTGTGAGAATTAATAAATCCCCAACTTACCAAGGTGTCTTTCAATCTATCATACCAAGCCCTTGGTGCTTGTTTTAGTCCATAAATGGCCTTAGACAACTTACATACATGATTAGGATAGGTTTTGTCAACAAACCCTACTGGCTGATCTATGAAAACAGTCTCAGACAAGAACCCATTTAGAAAAGCATTATTAATGTCAAGTTGTCTAATAGTCCATCCAAAAGAGACAGCAAGAGAAATAATAATCCTAATGGTTGTAGATCTTACAACAGGACTAAAAGTCTCATGGAAATCCAAACCTGTTGCTTGTTGAAACCCTTCTGCCACCAATCTGGCCTTAGGCTTGTCTAGCGTGCCATCTACTCTGTATTTTGTCTTGAAGACCCATTTACATTCCACTATATTTCTTTGTCCAGTATAAGGAACTAAACTCTAGGTTTTGTTGTTGATGAGAGCTTCATATTCATGCTCCATGGCCTTTTTCCATAAAGGATTAGCAAGAGCATCAGTCACAGTTTTGGGCTCCATTAGGCGCAGATTTGTAGCTCCAATAAAGGGTGTTTGTTTCTTGAATATCCCTCTTTTACTCCTGGTCACCATTGAGTGCGTGTTCCCAGGTTCTGGACGAACTTCAGTTGCAGTGGTATCTTCCACAAGTTGTTGTTCTGGTGCTTCCATTGAGTGCTGCACAGAAGAAATAGATACACTATCAGATAAATCTGAAATATGTTGAGTTTGTTTATGGACACCAGCTGAATCGGTCATAGGGCTCGAACTGGTAGTGCTACCAATGGCTGCAGAATTTGTCCTAGTCCTATCACCAGAAACAAGTAGATTAGTGGTAGCACTGTCACAAAATCTGTTACAAGAATCAGAGACACCTGTAATTTGTACATTTCCAGCATTAGCAGAACTTGTTTCAGTAATACCAACCCCACTAAGGGCACGATTTTGCTGGTCTGGCATGAGATGAAAATCATTTAGCTGTACCCATGAAACCTGTTGAGGTGACTGTTTGAGATTTAAGAATCCCTCAGTAAAAGGAAAATCTCCTTCATAAAAAACTACATGCCTTGAGACATATATTTTCCTTGTGGAACTGAGACATCGATAACCTTTATGAACACCACTATAACCCAAGAATACACACTTGGTACTATGAAATTGAAACTTATGTTTATGAAATGGCCTTAAACATGGATAACAAGCACAACCAAAAACTCGGAGATTTGAATAATCAGGTTTCTTTTTGTGTAGCTTCTGAAAAGGTGAAATTCCATTCAGAACTTGGGTAGGCAATCTGTTGATTAGATAAATAGCAGTGGAAAAAGCCTCCCACCAATAATATAAAGGCATTTTTGCCTGAGCTAATAAGGTTAAGCCTGTTTCAACCAAGTGTCTATGTTTTCTTTCTATCCTTCCATTCTGAGCAGATGTATGTGGGTAAGAATGGCGGAAAATAATTCCATTTTCATCCAGAAAGTATTGAAAACTTCTAAATTCTCCACCCCAGTCACTTTGTAGAGTCTTATTTCTATTATCAAACTGATTTTCCACCATACTCTTGAAATGTTTAAAAACAGATAATGCTTCATCTTTAGATTTCAAAGGATAAACCCAGGTATATCTACTGAAATCATCCAAGAAGCTTATGTAGTATTTATGTCCTCCATTTGAACAAACAGGTGCTGGACCCCACAGATCAGTATGAATTAGAGACAAAGGTCTATCAGCTTTAGAATGTGAAACAGAGAAAGGCAAACGATGGGATTTTCCCAATTGACAAGGTGCACAGAAAGCAGGATCTTCTTTATTAATATGATGGGGAACCTTACATTCAGTTAAAACTTGACTCAGAACTTTGCTATGAGGATGTCCTAGCTTTCTATGCCATGACTCCAAAACTGAAACTAATGCAAAACTTGGACTCCTAGAACAATTTTTACTACTGACAGAACAAGAACTAGGAGACCACGACTGTGTTGAATCCTTAAGTTTAGCTGACTCCTTGAGCTTGTACAGCCTCCACTTGGAATTCCATGTGCTAAAGTCTGATTAGTGTGCAGGTCCTTCACAAAGCAGCCATTTGAGTAAAAAGACACATAGACAGGATTATCATCAGTTAGCTTTTTCACACTCAGCAAGTTCTTTGTCATCTTAGGAACAATCAAAACCCCTTTCATTTTAAGAGGTTTATAACCATCACATGATAATATAGAGTTTCCAGAACCTTTAACAAATAACGAATGCCCATCACCAATAAGAATACGATGATTACCTGTATCATCTTCCTTAGGCTCAACACACGCAGAGGAAGAAGCAATGTGGTTAGTAGCTCCACTATCAAAATACCAAGCTGGGTCGTTCCAGGACTCATTCATCGCTGCATAAGCTGAAACAGAGGAATTACCACCAAAGTCACCCGCTCTCTTCTCGGCAGGACCATTGTAGTCTTTGTCGTATCGCTTGAAACATGAACGCACCTCATGTCCATATTTCTTACACAACTGACACTGTGGTTTGTCCTGAGTGTCAACCTTTGTATCAGTATTCCATGATTTTGAAGTACCGCGACCTCCATGAGATCTATTTCTGTTACCGCGAATCTTCTAATTTACACGACCTCTCATGTTAGTGTCAGACCTCACAGCCATGTGATCGAATAAATGTGTGATAGATGCAGTGTCATGTAGTTGCTCCAATCGAGCTTCAAAAGTCACAAGTTTAAGGTGCAACTCAGCCCAGCTGAGATTTTCCTTGTCAGCTAAGAACACAACCAGAGGATTGTAATCAGTGTCTAGGCCAGAAAGAACCTGAGATACAAGATCCTCAGAAGATACCGGACACCCAGTGAGAGATAATTTGTCTGAGAGAGACTTCATTTTAGCCAAGTACTCCTCCATTTTTAAGGAGCCTTTCCTCGTACGCTAAAATTCGTGCTTTAGCAATTGAACACGAGCTTTGGTATTAACACCGGCCAAGTTCTTCGCAGCAACCCAGAGTTCCCGAGACATCCTGCACTGAGTCAACTGAGCAACTATTTCCACGGTCATTGTACCGTAGAGCCAGGCAAGGAGAATCTGATCTGTGACCAGCCAATCGTCATATTCTGAGTTAGGAATGATCTCTACGTTGGAGTCAAGAGTGTACTCCGACGGCACAGCTTTTGTACCGAAAATGTGCCCATCGAGCCTGTGTCCACGGATAATAGGCAAGAGTAGAGACTCCCACAAGAGAAAGTTAGCACCATCGAACTTCACCGGACTTACTTGACTTAGTGAGTTAAGCAATGGAACCGACTTGGTGGAGATGACCGCTGACGACGACGGAGAAGAAACGAGCGTTGTGGGGAGAACAGAGGTTGGGACAATCGGAGTGGTTGGGCTAATAGTGACGGACGGATTTGCAGGGGTTGAGGCGGATGAAGGAGCAGGTTGGTTAGGATTTTGAGATGGGGAAGACATGACGCGTGTCTTGAGGGCTCTGATACCAAGTGAATACAGACAATTGAGACAGTATGTGTGTGTGGACAGCAAAATGGCTCACTGGATGAATACGCATTACCAGGGCCCTTTCCATTTAAAGGCTACAGTAAATGTACCTTACCAATTACATTGAGACACCTGTACACTCTCAGAATATTCTAGGTTCCTGTTACAAGCTTTATGTAAACATTAGACAAGAATGCTAATTACATAGATAAGCAATAATTATTATTCTAACAAGGAGGAAGCTGACGTGTCCATTTTGTCATTCCCGTGTCAACACGTGGAATACAAATGGAACTAGAGGATCCTGAAGGTCATCGTGGGCCCGACCTTAACCTTCGAGAACTAACAGGGAAAATCAATCTGTTCATCACTGTAAGTTTAACCCTATTCAGCCTTTGTAATTAATTATCAACCACCCGTGTAATTTTATCCAATTTATAATTCAATCATCATGCTTTTAAAAGATAAAGTTATATATTATTTAATGAATGTTATAAAATGGTGAAAACTACCAAATTAAACTTCAGTGAGTAAAATTTCAAATATTGAATTGAGTGAAAACTAAGTTAAAACTGTACGGGGAAAAGATTAATTTTGCCAAAGTAACACTTTAACATAACAAGAGAAGAATAAAATAACTTAAATTAACCTTGACCTTGATTTATTTTTTTGGATACAAAACTTAAATTAGCAGCAAGAGAAGCAATACTTCTCAGGTTTTTAAATTTATTCATACAAGAAAAATATATTGCCGTTACAGAACTTGATAGCTTTTAAATTTTGGGTGTCCCTTCTTCAACTTCTTCAGCTCCTTGGGTCACTATAGGCACCATTTCACATGCCTCAGACACTGTAAATCTGGAAGGAAGGATAAAAGAACCACCAAAATGTTGCTGCAAGTAAATAATGAGAGCAAATAGGTTGCATCCCACAATAATGGCCAAGTCCCAAGCAGCAGAGTAAAAATTTGCACTTGGATCAGCATACAAGTATGATCCTCTATATTGCTTATCATACTGCCAAGTCCTGTACAGATCATAAACATGTGGTAGTAGCCTCAGAAAACTAGTTCCAAGGTAAAATGGGCCACAAAGTGCATTTTCCTTCATGTTTGAGAACATGTTCATCATTATCTGAGGCAAGAGAAAGCCATCGTTTACCAATCCTCCATAAGACTTCAAAACCTCCCAAGACGAAGCTTTCTTGTAACTTGAAGACACTGCAACCAAATAATGATTGTTGTTGTTGTTGTTCTTGCCCCTGACCATTGCAATGAGGAAGCCAGCTGCATATAATGGTAAAGTCACAAACACAGCCTCTTTCTCAGCAATCCAGAGGCTGTCCTGAGTTCCTCTATCGGTGCTGTTTCTTACGAACCAAGTAAGCTGAAGGAGACGAAACTGCATCAAGAAGGCTACCATTGCAATTAGCCTCACTGTTATTTCATTGGATTCAAGCCTTTCAAAATTTGATAGAATTAAGTTCTTAGCATTGTAATTCTGGGAGAAGAGAGCTACAAAGTTGAGAACAAGAGGGATCATGAGGTACAAAGTGAGAATTGAGAGCATGGTAAGTGAGATGAAGGGAAGGACTTGAGGGTTCTTCTTCACATGATAGAGTTGAAATCCCACAAGCACACAATATAGAGTGGTGGATATCAGAACCATAATGATCTCCATATGCATTCTCTCAACAGTTTCCCTTGCTGCCATCTTGTAAATTGCAGCAGAACTTAGGCCCAGCCTATTGAAGTAAAGAGGATCCGATTCGTTGCGCGTGCTTTCGATACTTCCCACGATGTAGCCTGCAGACCTCAGGTGTAGCGGTGGAAAGTGAAACTTCACAAGAATCTCACAATCCACAGAATGAGACATTGGAATCAAATTATTTGATGGGGGAAGAATTCTGCAGCCAACCATACATAAAGTACCTGTTCCTGCATCATAAACTCCTTCTGCAGAAATCTTCAGTGTCTCATTGTACATACTGAACAAGGACTTCTTGTCCCTTAAGGTTTGATTATCAAGCAATGACATTCTGATTTTGTAGCTAATGTTAAACAAGCCACTTGTGATAAAGTTTCCTGTAGCTGATTTATTGGAAAATACAATGTCATAGAACTGATCACCAACTGATAAAGGAGCTGCGTGACCCGGAGCTACTTCTCCTAGCGAATCTCTAGCTGACATGTGAAATTTCATGTCATAGGAATATGGACTTGGATATCTTCCTTTTCCCTTGTGGTTGACATTGGATCTTGAGCACAAGCTTTTGACTCTGTCTAGCTCGGTATACTCATACTTCAAGCCTGGAACATTTACATTCTGACCATCTTCGTTTCTGAAAGTTATTGCCTTGAAGAAATCAGGATTTTTCACAGTCTTGTTGCTCCATATCTGCCCCATAACTGTGCTGGTGTCTTTAATCGACCAAATAGATGGGAATCTTAGTTTTAATCTTACTGAGCAATCACCCACATGAACAACAGAGAAGGATGAAGAAGCCAAGCCAAGAAATTGACAGGCCACTACATGCAAATGATTCTTCTTCTCGTCCCACCACCCTTCTCCTACTAACGTAGTTTTGGGATTGAAAAGATTGGCTCCAAAATCTTCATGACTATGATTACCAAAATTTATTAAAACCCTCAACTGCTTCTTCTCAGTAAAAGTACATTCAATTAGATTCAAAGATATAGAAGGCTGTAAAAACCCAGGAACCCCACTAAATGGAGTACAATTCTTTGTAGTATTGCAGTAATCGGAGTACTCCAAATTAAGCTTCCTAATTGCTGCCCCAACATGAGATGAGCAGAAAAGTTTATTATTCAAGTTATTTTCTGGTAAGCCCTTATCAGGATCACTATGGTTTCCAACATAATGTGAAAACTCATTTTTAGATTCTTCAGAATCCAAGGTAAACTCGTAGTTGAATCGTGGAATCATAAGCACAGGGAATGTATCAAAATCAAACCCTTCGTTCTTCAATCTATCCAAGCTCCCACTAACTACACTACTGATATTACTTGAATTGAAGACGTTGTTGAGCTTTAAAACAACATCTAGATAAAGAGTCTCACCTCTTCTCGAATAATCACTGCCTGAACCAACCATACAGAGCTTCCCTGCTGATGCAGACCAGAACCCATCAAGCATTATGGTCAGAGAACTTCGGCGAGGTCTATAATACGGCGAGCGACCACGGCTGAAATTTCCCACGTAGTAATAGGGACTGTTGCTTGTAACCGATATGGACCCTCTAACTTGGAACAAGCCAGAGACATCAGTTTCTCTGAAGCGCCCAAGTCGGAGAAAGATTGAGTTTTGATGCGAATAAGGATTATAACCAAGAATTCTATTGGCTCCGGTGAAATAAGTTGTCTGTAATTGATGGCCTTCGGAGATAAACCTTGTTCTCTGATAACGGAGATTTGCCTCAGGGACTATAGAAGCACAGTGGTCTTTGTAAGAGAGTGGCGACGAAGAGAAGGAAGAATAGACGTTGAAGGAGAAGCATGTAAGAAGGAAGAAGGAGAAGGAGAGAATTGGAAAAGCCATGGCCATTAATCTGAAAGGAAGGCAACAACTATACGAAGTTGTAAACTTTTAAAAGGCTACTGTTCAGAGATGGACTCGTTTCTTACTGCAATGTCCCATTTTAGGCGCCAAAAGGACAGTTACGGTTATTGAATCACGTCCGTTCATTTTTATCTTCATCGTTATAATATATAAACTTTAAAAGCCTCCCAAATCTCTAACTTAACTTCAGGTTCAATGATCACTATAGATTTGTGGTGATTATTCTTCCTGAGATTCCGAGGAAGATTTCTTGGAAGTTTTCTATTCTTCTTTCTATGATATCCTCCCCTGTTTTGACCATTTTAATTTGGTTTATTAGTTACTTTAAAATATTATAAATAGAAATATAAACGAAAATATAATTTAAGGGTAACAGTTATTATATTAGTTTGAATTCTTGAAAGTATCGATAAATAAAAACATTTTTTTATTTCGAAAAGGACAATATAATAAAAACAAAGGAAATGTACATTTAACAAGGTATATGTTTAAGGGGAAAATGTATTATCTTGCCTTCTTCTTATATTGGAGGAACATGGTATATGCTTCAAAATTACAAGGATGTCATGGCTCTTCGTAGGTATTTTAGGTATCTAGCTTTGTTCATTATGTTTACATGTAACCCAACTTGTAATAATGCGTGAATATGAATGTATGTGCTTGTTTGGGAAGTACATTGTACCCCGGTACACACTAATCGAGACAATACTCCTTTCACATACTTATTCTGATTAGTGTAAATTCACTCTTTCAACGAATTCTCAAACCTACACTGTATCTTCTTCACCGCCTAACAGGCTAGGGTTGATGTCTAGGATTTTTTACATGAAGTTAAAATTTTGTATGGCAACGGTTAAGAAGGAAAAAAATTTTGGGCATATCCTTGCATGTCTGTTTAAATCTATTTACGTTGGCCAGCTTAAATATTTTGTATGTGTTCTAATTCATATTTATTATTTGTACGATTTACCTAAACATGTTAGTCAGCTAAAACTTTTTGTGTTCTAATTCATATTTATTATTTATATCATTTACATACAGGTGTCTATGTGCTTGTTTGGGAACTTCGTTCTCAAAACGGTGTAAGCAAATCTTGATAAAACCCTCTCAAAATTTGTAAAAACCATCTTAAAATCCATAAAAACAATCTTAAAATTCGTAAAATCATCTAGAAATCTGTAAACTCCTTCCCCAACAGAGTTCCCAAACACACACTATATAATTGAGTTTCAAAAAAGAGGACTGCCACATGCTCATATTCTTTTATGGCTTGATGAGTGCGCCAATTTGAAAGATCCAGATTATGTTGAGAGCATTATTACTGCTGAGATTTTTGACAAGTATGTATGAATTAATCAAGAGATTTATAATACTACCTTGTGGTAATTTGAATATTAGAGCACCTTGTATGAAGGAGAAGAAATGTAGTAAATATTACAATTGTCGACTCGGAGGATATCTTCTTTTCCTATACACACAGGTCTAAGTTTCCATCTTCCCAATGATCAATACGTGGGTCTACTTCAATCCAGCGGTAGCTAAGGGTAGAGTTTTGTTTCCCTTGATGCAGCCATGGCTACTTCATAGGAGCCCAACGTCCTTAATTTGTCTAAAAAATGATAGATATATTCATTGATATGCTTCCTCAATACTTTCAAAAAGTCAAATGACTCTTATATTAAAAGAATGTATAGTTTAAAAAAATTGATAAATATAAAAACCTTATAATAATTTATTTAAGTTGTTTAATCTATTCCCAACTCTTATATTATAGAATTAAATAATGGAAATAGTAACATCCTTGAAACTTATGACCTTAGTTCGGCAACGGCATTACCCAAGGCGGCACGACAAAACCGTCGCTATCGCTGAAGTTGTAACTCTCATTGGTCTCTGGAAATTTTGATGATTGGAAGAGGCGAATAACCAAAGTTTTGACCGAAGATTACAAGATTTGGTGACATTCATTGAGCATATTTTTGTTTTCTTGGGCTGATAATAACCTGCACAATTGCCCCTAAACAAATAAATAAATATGAGTGAGAATTTATTTGACCTCTTGAAAGCAATTTATCTGATCTTTCAGATAATGTGTAGGTTTATATGGATAAAGATTCTCAACTGTTACCTATTAAAAGTCGGATCTCTTTCAATGCTTTTTCAAAATATGATTGTATCGCCTTTTCTACCTGGAAAAATTATTGTGTGGGTTAATCACTGAAAAAATATCCTATCACATACCAGAAACATGTATTAATAAGCACATCTGATATTTCATAATCACATATTCATTCAATTTCCTTTCCTTTTCAAGTGCCATTGAGGTGCGAGCTTCGCTTGTGTAAGCTGTACCTGTGATCATTAAAAAGACCGTGACGAATTCCAGTGCCAATTAATGACATAATGATATTAATTAACGTTAATATTGAATAATTGTGAAGTTTGAGTGCTTCATGTTTTTTTTTTGATACAATGAGTGCTTCATGTTTGAGGTTCCTGCAATACTCACCAAGCTGCCATGTCCTTTGGAACTTGGATGAAAACACCCCTTTGCAGCCATTATGTCATCTTCTACACAATCATCTCATTTATTAACAGCTGTCCGCCTATTGTGATGCATAGGACTATTAACCCATTCAGATTACTCTGCAGACCAGGCAATTTGGGAAAGAGAATAAACCCCGTGACTAATCAAAATTTGAATTACTACTAATAGAGTTGTTAATATTTAATATTCAACAATACATTGAATAAGGTCTTTTTTTAGTAAGAGAATACCGTGCTTAGTAAAATAAAAATAAAAAACAAATCCTTTAAATCATTAATGTTATTTTTACCACAAACTACATATCTTAAATTTAGGACTACAGTTGGTATCATTTTCTGCACTGAATCTTGTTATTATCATGCTACTAATTTGTTGCAAGGCTTTAAAATAATTAATTGTTCATATGGGAGTGCAAATAATTTTCACGGCAAAATATCCTTTTGGTCAAACATGCACAATAGATGCAGCAGTACATAGTCTGCGGAGCAAAATTAGTCCATAAGTGTAAACATAGATTCGTGCTAAACAGATAACCCTTTTTCTTCTCAATTCGAGAAGGTGCCCAAAGACTTCGCCAAATACAAGGCATATTTACCATTCAAAAAGAACGGGTATCAACATTTTCAAAATGGTAATACGAGTCCGCAAAGAATGCAATTTACAATTTTGAAAGGGGGCAAAAGAAGAGTAAAAGGCTAAAATTGACGTGGATTATCTACTAACAATTCCTACTTTGCGATGGCGCTTTGAACTTCCTCTCGTGCGCTTCGGACTCTTCTTTGTGGGAAACTTGTTCATATGAGGAGGAGCAGGTGGACGATGAGGAGGTAGCCGACGAACCCGAGGTGCTGGAGGAGGCATATGTTCCAGGATATCTTTATGATAAGTCTGAAATTAGTTATAACCATACGTCAACACAAAGTTGATCAGTTTCAGAATTGACGATATATAAAGATTCTAGAAGAAACAAAATCACGTTTATCACAAAAAATAATTAAATGAATTCAAAAGTTTCAAACTGTCCAACTGCACAACATATTTAACTCATGGGGCTATCTGCGTTTAGCATATGATATTGTATGATGACCCTGATGTTGTCATCTTTTATTCCTCACTTGGAAGTCAAAAGATGAAAGGGAGAATATATCATGGGCAGCCTAAAATCTCGTCTATGATTGGTAATTCATGGAAGCATGTAAGCCATTTAAGTACTAACCTGTATCACAAAGTTGCGCCTCTCACAATCCATAAACATATTTATCCCCCAATCAACTTTTGCCATTATTTTGTCTCTTACCGTTGAAAAGCTTAACTGATCCCTGGAAGTAAAGCGATCAACTTCATTGAACCATAGGCAGGTAAACAAATCTGTAATGGGAATATGTTCTTTTATGAGAACACAACCTTCAGGAACATCTGCAAAAAAAAGCCAGACACCAATGACGCGTCCAGTTTCAAATGGAAACAGCAAATACATGTAACATTCATCTCAATACATCATTCATTTTACATGAGCAAACACGTACGAATCAATATTACACCTACCACTAGTTATTGGAAGCTTATCCTTTGAATAGTGAGTTAAACCATCGTGATTTCGATAAAACTGCACTTGTTGATCAATGGAAGCATTTTCATATTTCCCAGCAGCTTTATTAGCCTCAGCCTCAACAAAGACATCAAAGCGTCTATAGTGTCTTGAAATGGCAAAAGTAGAATTTGATCGCCACAAGAACCTGGATAAAAGAAAAGGAGGTAAAACTGAATATCACAGATATACGGACATCTGCATCTATTTTATTGTTAAATAAAGGGGAACGATTAAAGTACTACAGAGTACAGTCACGTCCACCAATGTCAAAACTGTGGAAAAACCATAGCCTATGAAATAAAATTTCAAATATAATCAACTCTGTCAAACAGGCGGCGCACATTAAAACTTACAGCATCCAGCACTATGAAGATTGAACCTTGTCAAAGTAGACCAAACTACCACAATAAAGAATTCTGGCACTAACAAAGCATGCATTAACTACGTGTTTCTACCACTGTTCATGCTCGTGGATTTGAAACAATGGAAGTTTTGATATGAATTACAAATGCAATTGAGAATCAAAATTGAGGATACGAGGATACTTGGATAATAGTAAAAATTAAAGTATTGTGACCTTTTCTTAGAAAAAATGCCAGCTTTGAGTTTGAAGGATGTTGAATTGGGAGAAACGTAAATGAGCAGTTACCATCATCCATTATTGAAAGATCTTTCATAACCAAAAAGAAGTTCAAAATGGGTTAAATTGCAATAACAAGCCTTATTAAAATTTAAAATAATATTTGACAAAAATTGGAGCCTGCAGTGGGCTTGTCAGTAGACATGGTTTACCCACTCTCCGGTATTTCATTTTGAGAGAATGAGTAATTCACTTACAATTCAATCCTTCAGTGTTTTCATTTCATTACTTTCAAGATCTTTTTTCATCATATTTTCACTCTGTCCATTCCCCTTATTGACCAACTCTTAGTCTTAGCGTATACCATATATGTAATGAACTTGAGGATGGTAATAATCAAGCCCGTCCCATACCAAATGAGAACATAGAAAATCCAATCCTAATCCACGAACCAAAGGCATGAAAAACTATAGAGGAAAAGTAAATAAAAGGGAGGAGGAGGAGGGGTGCAAACACCTTTCAAGAATTTGATACGGATCTGCAACAAGCTGGAGTTTTCCATCAATCCATATTGAATATCTGACATTGGGAAAAATCCTGTGCAAAAGCAGCTTTGGAATCTGCAACAAATACACATGAGTTCAACATATATAAAATCGCAGTGCTTTCAAAGAAAAAACATTCATCTTTATGATGCAATCTCTTCTAGTTCCTAGCAGACAGCAGCAGAAACCTATATTTTATGCAGCAGCTGCGACCGCATAGAAGCACCATGAAACATCATCAAAAAGGAATAACAAATCCAATGTTGGATACCAAAAATTACATTACTCTTATATTCATTAAGGTCTAAACAGGTCATGACTCAAAACTGCTCTATAACTCTGAAGTTTGAAACCTAAGTAACGAAACATCTATTTGCTGTAAATCATGTTCCCCAGAATTGCCATGTCACACACTTTAGCAAACATACCAGCTGATTACTTTGGAGCCACTAATTGATCATATACCAACTGAACATAATAATTTATTAACAAAATAATAGCAAGTGGAGAGACCAAAAAAAAGGAGTAACCAAGAATCAGAATTCAACCTCAATAGTTTTCAAATCACATAATTCTTTTTTTTTTAATGGAAACCGTAATAATATATTAAATCAAACAAGCATGCACAAAAGAGTCAACAGATAGGAACTAACTAATGCCTTTCAACAATTCATAGAAATTACAGAAAATGCAGAATGCTCAAACGAACAGTGACTCAGATTTCATACCAATTATGAGAAAAAATGAAAAACATGCAATCAAAAATCAACCTTTCCATTACGCCGAGCATCAGCGTAAGGAACGTTGTGGATGACAATGATCCTCCACAACCCAACCTTCTTGCTGCTACCCAATATACTTGCATTCTTCATATACATTTCCGTTTCTTCATCAATAAACATGTAGAAAGGAATGTGTTTCTTTGCTTCCTTACTGATGTTCTTTGGCTGCTGTATAACATCATAATTTCCTGCCACAGGTGAAACTATGAGAGATAGCAAACAACGCAGTGAAGATAGTATAAAGGAACATCAGTCATACCAAATATGCCAGATGCAACAATGATGTCATGGTACTCATCCAACATCGATATATCAGCCTCATCAATATCAAATCCAGTCTGGTGACCAGGTCTGCCTCCTTTGACAAATCTGGTAAGAGTTTATGCCAGACATGAAATACAAGAAAAGGGGAAAAGAAGTAGCATTTCATGGACGGGGGAAAGGAATTCTGAACACAAGAGTGGGCAATGAGATTTCATGAAACCTTTTAGGAATATAAAAATTCACAACATACCCCAAAAAAAAAAATCATTTAACAACAACAAAAACAACTAACCCACAATGCACTGTCATAGTCTCTTTTATGTTGAAGGCAGCATCCCTATCCTCCAGAGAAGGGTATCCACCAAATTCAGAGCCACCATGTGATTCAATTTTAACTGGATTTTCATCATGTACATATGTTGAAGTGCGAAGCACAGGTGATGCAGATGGAAATCTTGGCATGCTAGCAATAGCTTGCTCCACTGGTACATAACACACAGGACATGCTGAAATAGAAGTAAGCAAGAACCTGATCAATAGAATTTTACAATGCTGTGCACTATTAGTTAGTAGCCTAGTATACTCATATCAGATCATTGGAAAAAATCATGATGGATGTTATGTTTTAATTTTTAAGTTCATGATTGAAAATAAAACTTAAGGGAGACCAAAAAAAAAATCAAACTTACGCCGTGGTCCAGGTCGTCTCCTACCACTCGGTGGTGGAGGAGGGATTGTAAAATGATCACATGGATGCCCCAACATAGGAAACTGTCCCATTCTGCCCGTTGACTGAGGAGAGGGTGGAGAAGGAGGCATTGTTGTAGCCTTACGTGACCTAGGAGAGGAATTTCCACTAGAATAATTTCTAGCCTGCCGCTTTTCTTCTACTTCAAGAGGATTTAAAATTTCATAACGAGACAAGGCATAATATTGCGAGTCTTGAAATTCTCTGATGAAGTCTGCACCTATTTCACAACAATACCAAAAGCACACCACAATACAGTAACTCAAAGCTGCATATAATCCAAAGCGTTCCCAAGTTAAACACATGAAAAGAAGAGACGGGGAATCCTATGTCAAAACATGGCATCCCGGAATATGCATTAACCAATACAGTTGCAGTTTAAAAGGAAATGGTAGAACGGAGAGAATAGTTAACAATGATCTATATAATAGACGGAAGTATTACCGCTTAAGAAAAATATTACCAACACTCAAGACCTATGCCAGGCCTAAGTGAGCTCACCGATCGCACTAATCCTATTAAAAGTTCAAGATGACAAAATTCTATGGACATGGATAAGGATCAGGAATGCTAACCTTTCTCGGGAGTAAAGGAACCAAATATGAAAACAAAAAGAGCAAGGGCAACCATCAGCAGCACTGCCACCTTTCGTCGACCAAGAAGCCGGCATACAAAAGGGCAAGGCCTTTCTTTCTCTCTGGAATGAAGAAGCGCCTTTGAAGGTCTGCGCACAAGTACAGTTCCTGGATGAATCTGGGAGGTGACCCCATTCTGCAGCTGTTGCAGAAATCCATTGCTCCCTGTCCGTAGACCCAATGACTCTCCAGTCATTGCACCTTCAGACCATTCAGTTTACCTTTCATCTCCTTCAGGCAAATCTAAATCCAAACTTTCTGAACCCATCATATAAAAAACAAAAAAAGCCGCCAACCTAAATCACACTCGACACGCGAATTGTTTTTTTAGTAGCTACTTCCGAACGCAAACAAGAGTTACCGAAACCGGAAGTTTCGACCAATTGGCAGAATTCGAGGAAGGCGTCAAAACTATGAACTCCAACTTGATCGCCAATGCATCCTAACGCAATTGTCAAGTGAGGGAAGTTGTAACCACTGAGACTCTGAGACAAACAAAATCCTCCAAGGCAACATCGGCGACCTCACTTTCCATTGAAGTTTCAAGCCGGAAATTTTCCGTCAATTGGAATTCTGGAGAATCAGATTGAGGGGGACCGTGAATGGAGGGAAGAAAGAGACTACGAGCCTAACTTTTTTTTTTTTAAGCCTTTTTCCTTTTCAGCTGAGATGGATAATGCGAAGACGTCAGCTTCTTATCTAATGGGCTATGACTGTGGCCCATTGGTGTGGCCCAAGAGATAAGTCCACGCATATAACCTTTCTTCCTTTTCTCATAACTACATGTATGCTTCTATCAAATTTGATTATATTTTCGAGTACTAAGGGAGCATAACTGTGTGGATGATGCTCTTGCTAAAGAGGCTATTTTTTCTTCCATTGTTTACTACTCAAGGCCACTCCATTTTTAGGAGTTGTGTTCAAAATGATCTTTTGGATTCATAACCCATCTCTTAATATTTTCTCTTGTTTTTTAAACCTTTGAGCTCTTTGTTGTGTACAAAAAAATACAATCTGATATTAAATCTAAGTCCATCTTTTTAGCATTCTCTCACAGTGTTTAGTGGCAAGATAAAGTTATCATTTAAACAAATCAAGAGTTGGGCAGGGAAAATCGATGGCATAGAAAATTTGGCTAAAAATATTTTTTTTTTGTTTATGATTGGCTGAAGAGCCCTATAATATTTTCAACCCATTAAAAAAGTGATGGAGAAGTATTTTCATACAAATCAAGGTAAATATGTGAAGGAGATTATCTAAATTTACAGAAAAGCTTACCCAAACACTCACTTTACCTCACTAGAATTAGAACCACTTGGAATTCAAATCGTGGGGTCTTTTAATGGCTCATTTGGTACTCAGAATTCATTTTGATAAACATGTATATAGAACTGGATATGGAAATGCAGTTTAAAAATATATTTGATATTTCATGGAAATAAAACATAGATTTTTACATAAAAGGACCTAAAAACCCTTCAAAATTTAAAAAATCTTTTTTTATTTTCTTGTAGATTTAAAATGAATTCCATGCATTTTTGTCCAATTCTACACCTTACTTTATGGAATTGATTTCCATACATTTTGATTGAATTGACTTCCACATGAAAGCCAATTCTCTAGTACCAAACAAGCTCTATCATAGAAATGATTTCCATTTCCATATTCACCTTCCCCAATTCCATGATACCAAACAAGTCATAAATTGAATTACGCATTCCTCCCATGCGGACGCTGAAGTAGAATTGATAGCAAATTGTGAATTGTCTACTTGTAGGATTAGGTGATAAAAGCTAAGGTTAATGACTTTTTAGATGAAAAATCATATGACTGGTTGAAAATAATGACGCGCTTCATGGTTAGAGACAAGGCATGACCAAAATTTCTTCTAATCATATAATAAACGCTTAGAATGCACTCATATCGCTGTCATATGTATCCAATATGTAAAATCGTAGTAAAAAATGTTGTTATTATTATTAGGTTAGAGACTCTGATCCATTGCAAGGAATGGTACTAAGGCTTTGAATTTCATATAATGAGTTTTGATTTTGATCTTTACACTTAATAATATTAACTGAAACTAAATCCTTATGAAACTACTGGGATAAAAAAATCATTATTTAAAATGCATGAACTGTGGTGGAACTAAAATTTGATCAAAAATGTTATAATTATACAAAATAATATTAACCGTGATATTGCAACTCTTGAAAGAAATAAAAGGGTTGTCTGGCAAACAACTATATATGTTAGTTTTTATTGACATGGGCTATCAAGGTCCAAGTTTCACTTGGCAGAGGGGCCAACGCTTTATGCAACCAGCAATGGCTAACTTATCACCCAAACAGTGTAATACTGCACTTGCCCAGAATTCATAGTGATCACAGGCCTATCCTAATTACTCAGGTGGAGAACCAGCGTACCAATCAACCACCCTCAGGTTCTTAGCCTCGTGGGTGACTCATCCTGATCTCCGTAATCTTGTCATCAACTCATGGAACCAGAACAGGAGCCTCGCTAATAATATCATATCCTTCACCCTTAAGGCACGAAGCTGGAATACCAACATATTTGGTAGCACTGGGAAAAACAAGAGAAACATCAGGAATAGGCTAGGTGCAGTTCAGCAAAATCTAGAGAGATGGCCTCTTTCTCTTCACCTACTGGAGATTGAAAGGAACCTACTCCTAGAATATGACAATGTGTGTTTACAGGAAGAAATGTTGTGGATGTAAAAGTCCCGTAGCCAGTGGATCAGAGAGGGAGACAGGAATACTAAGTACTTCCACACAAAGGCACTAGCAAAGACGACGAAAAGGGAAAATCCTACTCCTCAAAGATGACCGGGATCATGGGTAGCTAACCAGTCAATGCTCAAGACCATGGCGACATCTTTCTTCCAGCAGCTTTACACTCCAGAGACAAATATTTATCCCCATTCAGGTACTCTGGTTGCTTTCCTACTATTCCTGACTCTATTTTTGCTAACCTGGACAGTCCATTTACAAAGGAAGAAGCCAGGAGAGCTTTATTCACCATGCACCCTCTTAAATCTCCGGGAATTGATGGCTTACATGCAAAGTTTTTCCAAACACAATGGGATGTCGTTGGTGATAGCGTCTTTAAGGAGATTAAGAAAGTATTTGATGGAGAGTCCCTTGATCCTTTCTTCAACCATACCCTGTTGGCTTTGATTCCCAAGGTGGACCAACCACAAACTCTCAAAGAGTTTCGCCCTATTAGCCTTTGCACCATTATCTACAAGCTTTTAAAAAAATTTATAGCCAACAGGCTTAAGCCTCTAATGCCAATACTAACTCTCCCTCAGCAGGTAAGTTTTGTGCAAGGTAGGAATATCACTGAAAATATCATTATCGCTCAGGAGATAATCCACTCAATGCGAAAGAAAGGTGGAAGGACAGGTTGGATGGCATCCAAAATAGACTTGGAGAAAGCTTTCGACAGACTAAGTTGGGAATTCATATCAGATACCCTGGCTGATGCAAAAATTCCTGTAAATCTACGAAGAATAATCATGCAATGTGTTACAACCTCTTCCATGCATATTTTGTGGAATGGACATCCAACGAGTGCTTTCAAACCTCAGCGTGGCATTAGGCAGGGGGACCCCCTTTCTCCCTACCTATTCGTCCTCTGTATGGAAAGACTCTCCCAAGCTATCTGTTATGAGGTGCAGAGAGGTTCATGGAAATCAATTCAGCTGCGAAAAGGGGGACCCAAACTTTCGCACTTATTCTTTGCCAATGACCTTCTTCTCTTTAATGCCATTGACAATGCACAAACGGATAATATGCAACAGCTGCTGGAGGAGTTTTGTGCCTCATTAACAGAGAGGAAAAGTCTCTCTGCAATTTGGGAGGACCTCTCTCTTGGTTGCATTTGGCATGTAGGTGATGGAAGATCTGTCAGATTTTGGTCTGACCACTGGATAAGCGAGCTGGGGCCACTTTCCCACCTGTCTTTCTCTCCTCTTAGTGAGAATGCGTTGCAGAGACCAATTAGTGACTTTGTTAATCAGGAGGGTGAGTGGATGTGGTCTGAATTTCAAAGTAAATTGCCTCAAGACATCTTGTTGCATTTCAGCAAATTCAATCCCCCACAAAGTCAGAATGGTCAAGATTGTGTCACTTGGCATTGGGACAGTCATTTCTCTGTAAGATCCGCCTATGACCTCCTGACGCAAGACAGCTGGAGTGATGAAAGTGAAATATGGAACCTTGCCTGGAACTGGAAAGGTCCTCACAGAATTAAAATATTTTTATGGCTTGTTCTTAATGGTAGACTTCTCACAAACATGGAATGAAAACGCAGACATATGGCTGATTATGCAGACTGTGGAATCTGTGGGAGTGAGCCTA
This sequence comes from Vachellia pachyceras, assembly GCA_025593235.1. Taxonomy (NCBI): domain Eukaryota; kingdom Viridiplantae; phylum Streptophyta; class Magnoliopsida; order Fabales; family Fabaceae; genus Vachellia; species Vachellia pachyceras. The sequence continues at coordinate 38,060 of JANTPZ010090403.1, read as the reverse complement.
AAGATATTGATCATGTACTGAGGAAGTGTTTTTTGGCTAGAGATTCTTGGTCGTTGGTGGTGCCGCCTTCTAAATTACAGGCTTTTCTTACCATGCCTTTTGTAGGTTGGGTGCAAAGCAATTTAAGGACGAAGGATCACAATCAACAATGGTGCACCTTTTTTGGTATATTATGCTAGAGACTCTGAAATGCTAGGAACCTTCATATTTTCAATGGTGAAGACTCTGCTGCTCCGCGCCTAGTTAATGCAGCTTTAGCCTTAACAAGCCATACTAGTCAAGCTTTTGATTGCTATAATCTTTTCCCTCTTGATTAATTTTCTGTTTCTATCTCCTTGTATCTCCTTTTCTTTACTTGCTCACGTCTTTGCTGTGTAATTAGCCTTCATTAATAAATTCTCTTTCCACTCAAAAAAATATATATGTTAGTTTTTAAAATCTTAGTTTAAATGTTCAGGTTAAGAAAGCTAATTTACCTTCCAACCACATTTAGCTTCTTTTAAATTCAAGTTTTATATACTGAAATTGGCCTTTTAAACTCCAACTTTCTTAACATGACTTAGAATTGGATCTGCACAACTTTAATCTTTGATATTTGATTCAATAAAACTTGATACATGAACTTTTAACTAACTTAAAAGTCTAGTTCCTAATATTTTTATTATTTATAATCATGTAGTTAACTTTAACATGACTCACAATTAGATTTGCAAACTTTAGCCCTTGAAGTTTTGCAAATCCACATTTACTTCAACTAAATTGTAAAATGAATTTCTAAACACAACTTAAAACTGCAGGTTAAATAACTGTTGACATACTTTAAGCGTATCAATAATAGAAGTGTGACTGAAACCTAAGCACACTCCAAATAATGGAGATTTAGAACTGAAAATCAAGTTCGATCCAAACAGAAGAAAATACAATTAAAAAAAAGCTTCGAACCTATTCTGAGTTTTGCTTTGTATGCATGTGCTGCTCCACATTTCTTTCTTAAAAGGAACAAAATAAAACATTTTAGACAGCGTATCGAGGGAACATTCTAGGGACATAAAATCTATTCTCCCCACCAAACAAAAAAAAAAATCTGTCTGTCTCATTTATATCCTGAAAAATTATATGGTGTATGGTGATGAATGATCAACCACTACTGTGCAGTTGATAATTAATCTCATGGTTGATGCAAATCATTCTCTTTCATTTATTTCAGTCTTCTCATGAGGAAAAAAACCCCAAAAAAAAATTAGAGAAAATGGCAGCCACAATTTTCATAAGCTAATTAATGAGATTTGAAACTCGAGAAGATCAAGAAGAAGAATCCAAAGACAGAAATAGGCAAAGTGCATTCATTAGATCTCACAAAGGACGGTACTGTTTTACACAATATCACAAACAGTTTGCAGATTCCAATGCTGTGGTCCAAATCCAAACATCAAGATCCTTTCCTCTTTGCCATACATTTTATTTTCCCCCCTTTTCTTTTTGTTTTTGGGCATGTTCAAAGAAGATTATTGGTGGTATTGATGAAGATGAAGAAAGTTAATCAAGCAATACGGAGTCATATGAAAAAAATTAGGTGAAGATCGAAACTCACTTTCCATGAGATCTTAGACAGTGATTTTTTTTGTTAATAATCTATTTGAGAATTTAATATATGATATAATATAATGACATCATGTGATTCATATAGCCGTCCCCATCTAATAGGATAAGACTTTGTTGTTATTATTGTTTTATTTTTTATGCCACTAATTAACTCCAGGTTGTTTACTTATCATGGTTAATGTAAAATATAACTTTAGATGACAAAGAATTCACAAATATATCATGAATTTCAAAATAATCACCTTTTTAACGTACCATATGAAATTTCAAATTTAATTAATTGAATTTACTCGGTAAATTACATTTGCATTGATCAAGAATGCCTACATGTGTATTGTGTGAGTAGTCAAAAGTCCATTAAATCAATTTCAAAGTTGAGACATTTCATTATCATCAGCATTAAATTACATTCTCATATTAGCCATGCAGCTAAATGCCCGCTTAACCTAGTTTGGTATGAACAAAATGAACGTTGGATAGGTGATTAAATGGTTGCAATCTACCATGCCAATTTTAACTAATTTTATCCCTTAGTTATTCATTACTTTTAACTAATTTTAATATATAATTTATTTTGTATTTTAATTAATTGCTGTCCATATGGAGTAAAATAAAGTGTGTGATAAACTTGTGGGAAGCTCAAATGTCGGATGACCCACATTTCAGCTTCCCATATTGATCTTGGGTATAGAAGCATTTATGTATAGGCCCGTTCAAGTTTAGCAGCTCGAAATAAACAATCTCGTAATTAACCAGTGATTAGTTGTTAATCAGCATTGATTTTATTGAAGCTCTTGGTTCAATAAAGAATAATTTATATATTATCTGTGTTTCGAATTGTCCACTCTTCGCCATCTTCTACTGAATTTTTTGGATTATTAGATTTGATTCCGCTTAAACTCGATGTTTACTTAATTGTTTATTGGTTCAGCTTCGCCAACTATGTCCATTTTCCTCTTTGGGTAAGAGGCGTTGCTTTCCAAGCAAAAGCACCAAGTTTTAGTAATTACCAGTGTAAGTTCTTTATTATTTTAAATTTTCATTATGTGGCCCACCGATTATTTAAAATGACTCAACTGGCCACGATCCATGGCGTCCTAGAGGCCGTGGTGGTGCCACGTCGCTTTCCCGGAGTAGAGCGAGAGGATAAGAAAGCGCTCAAGGTTTAAAAAATACAGAGCATGCAAATAAAGAAATTATAATAAAGGGAAATCAAGTCAAAATTATTTCTTTTTAATATGACAAAAGTTTAAAGCAGTGATTTTTTAATTCTGAAAACGTTTTCCGGAGATTTTATTTTGTTTTGTTCGCCGGCTTTTTTATTTTTTATTTTCTTTTCATCTGAAAGGCGAGGAATTTATGAGGCTGTGAAGCTTCAGTATGGCTGTGTATCAAGAAAACATTTTTTCTGTGCGGTTCCGTGCTCAGGCTGGCCTAGCAGAAACAAGAGATCCTCCTATGGTGGCTCGGGTATCCCCTCTCACCCCCTCTCCCCCTCTCTCACTTTCTCTTCTCTACCGGTTTATGTATATCACTGTCTCGGTGTCTTTTTAATGTCTTGATGGATGCATGGAGTTCTGATTACTTTGAGAATTTGTAGTTCTTTTCGAGAGCCTATTTGCGCTACCTTGAGTTGGAGTTTTCTGTATATCAACTGGGATATCTGTTATAAATATTGCTTTCTCTGTTCGGCTTTCTGAATGTTCTAATTTGTTCTCATTACTCACTAATCGCGCTTCTGAAATTGCATTCTGAACAGTTTGTGACTTGTGTTGGTGCTTGGGAGGAACTTCTCATTGCGTAGATTGTCCACCGGCGGATAAGTTGATCTTGATTTTGGGATCTTTATGTTTTTTCGGGAACCATCGAATTTTTAAGTCACGATGTCGATAGTCGATGTGCAAAACTTCTCCGAATAGTGGGTGCGAATTTCGCGGCTTTCATGCAACTCAAAAGTAAATTAAAAAAAAATGGAGGGTTCTTCTGGGTCTGGTTGGCAGAAGTCTGACAGTTCTGGGGCATTAAATACTTCTGGAGTCTCAGACAGGAACCTAAGGCTTCTTTATTCTGAAAAAAACACCATTTCTGGTGGGGCGTCACAGGATTCAGGTTTTATAAAGGAAAGAGATAGCATAGGGTTGGCTCAGGGTGATCATCCCAAACACCAGGGTGGTTTCTCTGGGGTTTGCGAAGGTGATGTATCAATTGATCCTTTTGTTCACTCTTTAGAATGGGGTGATATTAGCTTGAGACAGTGGTTAGATAAACCTGATCGGACTGTGGATGTCTATGAATGCTTGCACATATTTAGGCAAATTGTAGAAATTGTCAATATAGCTCATTCTCAAGGAATTGTTGTTCATAACGTGAGGCCCTCCTGCTTTGTCATGTCATCTTTCAACCACGTCTCCTTCATTGAGTCAGCATCTTGTTCTGATTCTGGTTCAGACTCTGTAGAAGATGGATTAAACAGCAAAGTGGCTAAGATTAAAAGACAAACTTCTATCCTTCCTCATGGTGCTCATCAAAAGAGAAGTTTAGGGAGTGAAGATATTGTACCTGTCAGGACTTCAATATCTGCTTTGTCAGAATCTAGTTGCATGCTGTCCAGTGCAGTATATGCAGCCCGGGCATCTTTAATAGAAGATACTGAAGAAAGTAAAACCAAAGACAGGAGAAAAGGTGAAGAAGTAGAAGGAAAGATGCAATCTTTTCCAATGAAACAAATACTATTAATGGAGACAAGTTGGTACACCAGTCCTGAAGAGGTAGCTGGTGCTCCAACTACATGTGCTTCAGACATATACCGTTTGGGGGTTCTCCTATTTGAGGTTCATAATGAAAATTGTGCAACTCGTATATTAGTTATTACGTGTTAATTGTATGCATTAACTGACTTTATCTTGTTTCTATGTTATTGTAATATAAATAAAACTGACTTCTGAAAGATTCTATATAGCTCGTACTATTTTTGCTAACAGAGCTATTCTGCATGTGACCAGCTATTCTGTCCACTCAGCTCAAGAGAAGAAAAGAGCAGAACCATGTCCAGCCTTAGACATAGAGTTCTTCCTCCTATTTTACTTTTGAAATGGCCTAAAGAAGCTTCATTTTGCTTGTGGTTACTGCATCCTGAGCCTAGCTGTCGTCCGACACTGGGGTAAGAGTAGGCATCTAGTATTTGCAATAATTAAAGGCAAAGCTATACAAATTTTCCTGTAGATTATCAATAAAGAAATATCGTTGTTTATATTCAAATTTCGGCGTTTGAATTGCTTTCATAAATTTAGTATATGATATGGCTAGGAATATGGACCTGACAGACCAAAGTAAATCCGATTAGATTCTCTCTTAAGATTCGTCTCCATTTTTACCAGGGAGTTGTTGCAAAGTGAGTTCCTTAATGAGCAGAGAGATGATATGGTAGAACGTGAGGCAGCGATAGAGCTTAGAGAAAGGATTGAGGAGCAAGAGTTATTACTTGAGTTCCTCTTGTTGGTTCAACAAAGGAAACAAGAAGCTGCTGAAAAGTTGCAACATACTGTTTCTTTTCTATGTTCAGATATTGAAGAAGTCACTAAGCAACAGGAAAGATTTAAAGAAGTTGCTGGCTCTGAACTAGGAAGCAATAATCATTCAGCACCAACTTTCCCGTCCATGACTGGTGTTGATAGTGAGGATTCTGCTTGTCTAGGTACCAGAAAACGGGTTAGACCAAGGAGCCATGCTGACAACATTGAGGGATGTGATGATAACATGGGTGATGGTCAGAAGAATTATGGAAGTGTTCTTTCAAAAAGTTCTCGGCTAATGAAGAACTTCAAGAAATTAGAGTCAGCGTACTTTCTAACACGATGCAGAGCATCCTATTCGTCAGGAAAACCAGTGGTTAGACATTCACCTTTAAATACTGATGGTAGAGGCTCCTTTGTCATGTCAGAAAGAAGCTGCATCAATAACTTGACATCAAAAGAGCACTTCAGGGACAGTAGAAGTGCTTGGATAAATCCTTTCCTTGAGGGTTTGTGCAAGTATCTATCATTTAGTAAGCTAAAGGTTAAGGCTGACTTGAAGCAAGGAGATCTTTTGCATTCCTCCAATCTTGTATGCTCGCTCAGTTTTGATCGTGATGGAGAACTTTTTGCTACTGCTGGAGTTAACAAGAAAATCAAAGTTTTTGAATGCGACACAATCATAAATGAGTATCGTGATATCCACTATCCGGTAGTGGAGATGGGTAGCAGATCGAAATTCAGTAGTATATGTTGGAACACTTATATCAAAAGTCAAATTGCTTCTAGTAATTTTGAAGGTGTTGTTCAGGTAGGTCAAAGCTTAAGCTAGGTTGTATATGATTTCTATTTACAATATTGTAACTTTTTCATTTTAATTTTTGGATTCAGTTATGGGATGTGACAAGAGGTCAAGTTCTATCTGAAATGAAGGAGCATGAGCAGCGGGCATGGTCCGTTGATTTCTCATCAGCAGACCCAACAATGCTAGCAAGTGGGAGCGATGATGGTTCTGTTAAGCTATGGAGTATCAATCAGGCAATTCCATTTTTGCACTTGGTGGATGTCAGCTTTGAAACTAAACGTACTGCAGTCATCTATTGCATGTTTAATATAATTAATTCTGGATGTATGATGAGTTTTTTCTCTTACCTGGGATGGTACTGCAGGGAGTTAGTATTGGCACCATCAAGACGAAGGCTAATGTGTGCTGTGTTCAGTTTCCTCTGGATTCTGGTCGATTCCTTGCATTTGGTTCAGCAGATCATCGAATATATTACTATGATCTCCGAAGCTTAAAAATGCCTCTCTGTACATTAGTTGGACATAATAAGACTGTGAGCTACATCAAATTTGTAGACCCCATGAACCTTGTTTCGGCATCTACAGATAACACTTTGAAGCTTTGGGATTTGTCCATGTGCACTTCTCGCGTAATAGACACACCAATTCAATCATTTACAGGTCACACAAATGTGAAGGTGAGTTTGTTTGTAACAGTAAATTTGTGCATTTAACATTAATCTGCATTTGATGTGAAAAATGATTTTAAGAAGTGCCTATCAAGGTATTTGGCTTACTGTTACTAATGAGGTTGCGGCATTCATAAATGGAAAGCAATTAACAATCATGCATTAAGTTTTTTGCAAAAGAGGAAGAGAGGGAAGGAGGAGTTAATGACATAGTCAAAAGAACTGGACTAGATCAATACCCACATAAAGAAATGTGCGCATGTGTGCAAGTAAAGAAATGATTTGATCAGAAATGGAATTTGATTGTATGGGCAACAAGATAACTTGAGTTTTGCTGTATCCTTGGATAAATATAATCTTCTAGACAGTTAATAAACTAGTGATATGCTTGCAATATGTCTCCTGTCATTCTAATTTGTCCCTGAGATAAAATTGATATTTTTTCCTCTAATTTTACAAAGATCAACTTCCCAATCTATCAATCATGAATTTCCCTAAAGGCTAACGATTATTGGAAACATGGAGTCGATGCAGTTGTGGTTCATCTAGAAATGGATATCATAATTTAGACGCTTCTCAAACCTAAGTTCTAAATGTACATCCTTAAGTGGTCCTAAATCCACAAATATTGCAGTTTTCAATGGTTAGGCATTAGCGAAGTTCTTGATATATAGTACTACGTTCTCTGTAAATATTTTTGTCTTGATATTGCAAGAGAATTGGATACCTGCTTATGCATAGCATTGCGGTACCCCTTTATGTGGGTTGGATGTTTGTCATCTGATGATTTGATAATCATGTATTTCAAGAGTCTTTGTCCAAATCATATAGAGATCCAGAGAGAAAATTTCATTAATTATTAGGCATTTTATTACGAATTTATTAGATCTTTCCTGGAAGCCCTAAATATTGCAGATAACCTAACAAATTTTACTATGGAACGGCTGCCTGATCAAGGACTTGTGGTATCTATAGTTTCTTTTCTGAATCGATGTCTTTTGAAATCCTAGGACTGTTTCTATAGCATCAATCCATGAAGCATCTCATAAGTGTCTTTTGGAATCTGATGACTGTCTCAAACAAATTTTATATAACCCGATATCCTGTCAAAAAATCAACTTGCAGACTTGCCTGCAAGGGACCAAAGGTGAGCATCTGTATGAGAAACACGTGTAAATCCGGGGCCATGTCTAACTGATTTCCAGAGAATTTTGTATTCTGTTTTAGACTATTTGGGTCATTGTATTACCTTGCTGATTCATTTTTCTTTCCTTGCAGAACTTTGTGGGGTTGTCCGTAGCTGATGGTTACATTGCTACTGGTTCAGAGACAAATGAGGTACTTTATATGTCCTTTAGGAGATCTTAGAGGCATTTATACTGTATATACTTAGAATTGAGTTTCAATCTCTTCTATTTATTTTGTTCTGTCTGTCCCAATAGAGATGCATGGCACTTGCTTATGCCTTTCTCATAGATATAGTTAGCAGAAGACATTATCTGATTCCAAGAAGCACTTGTGGCCATAACTAGGTGCATTATGGCATGTTTAGGGACTTGAGTCTTCGCGAAAAGTACCATATTTTATTATTTTAATAGGTAGGGGTGTGTGTTCAATTCGGTAGCAAGAAATATATCTGGCATGATATCAATAAAAAAATACATGTCATGTTCCATCTTCATTTCTTCTCCCAAAAGTTTCAAAAGTTCTGTATCTAATTGTAATACTATTTGAATGGACTAGTGAATCCACTAAATCGACACACATCCCCACACACCCATTTTACCCCCTCTTCCTTCTTTTCTTATTTTTCTTTCTCATTTTCCTATTATTTTCCTTCTCGTATTTTACATTGTGTGGATCAGGTTTTCATATACCACAAGGCATTTCCCATGCCGGCTTTGTCATTCAAGTTCCAGATGACAGACCCACTTTCTGGGCATGAAGTGGATGATCCTTCGCAATTTATCTCTTCGGTTTGCTGGCGCGGCCAATCGACCACCTTGCTTGCGGCAAATTCCACCGGAAATGTCAAAATTCTGGAGATGGTTTAGTCAACAGCTGTTTGAAATGGCAAATTGTTGGTGTACATGAGGTGACAGAAGGAAGGGTTTCTGTTGCCTTTAGGGAGAAAAAAGGTTATACAAAGGGGGACGTAGATGTATACAAATTCTGTGATTTACTTTTAAGCTGTAACATAACAAGTTTTGCATAAGATCATAGTGGAAACAGTCACAGAGGAGAGTGAGATTGATCTTGTTAAAAGATTTCGTGTAGATAAAATTCTATATTTAATGAGAAGAAAAGGTGGATATTTTTAGATTTTATTATATTACCCTGAAAGAAAATCTCTATAAATGTTTACTTCGTATGCATCCACCTTTATTGGATTTTATATGGGTCCACGTCTATCTCATGAAAATTATGATTTTTTTTCCCGAAGAGAAAATTAAGACTGTTAAGGGTTAAGACAATTAAATTGTTCAAATACTTTTTTGAGACTTTCGTTTTGCTTAAAAAATCTTGCTCAGACGACGTTATTAATCATATTAAGTTCAACTCGATGAAATTACTAAATACTTGGGTCTTGTTAGGCTTTACAAAGTGGGCAAGTCATGCACGCCTCTATAGGCTTGCAAGGTTATTATGGATATTAAAAAAAAAAATAATTCCGATTCTGAATAATTAAAAGATACATCAAAACTCAATTATTTGCAAGAGAAATCAATCTCCCTTGTAAAAAAAGGAAAAAAATACAAATGAGACGGATATGCCTAAAGAATGGGGTTAAAATGGCAGGTTGCGACTCCAAAATCATAGTAATCGGCTGGAACATGAAAATGAATAACATCATCAGAATCTTCATATGTGTGTTTTTCCTTCCATCAACGAAATCTTATCTACACTCTACACTGATTCTCACCAACTTTCGCCCTCAATACCAGCCTCCCTACAAGGCTTCTAAGCCTTAAAACCCCAGGACCAGCTTTGATTTCGTTAAGGTCGCCCACCTCGGAACATGAAGGTTTCCCAGAACACCAACCCCCAGGTGTGAACATTCCGGTTTCCCTGTGCAGCAAATCCTTATCAATCAAATCCAACAGAGCATCGTCTTGTTTAAACTTCCTAGCAAAAGGAGCATTGCTTGCTATCATATTCTTTGTGTCGTTAAGGTTAAGGACACGTGGGTGTTGTTTTGGGGGGTTGTCCCATGAAATAAAGTGCAAGTCACTGTTCACTGCAGTTTTGGCAAATTCTGGGACGTTGCAGATCACTGTCTGAAAGTAACCTTCTGGTGAAGACACAAAGTTAGTATAGTACATTAGAAGAGTCCTTGGTAGGTTGTCCCAACCCCACACAACGTATTCCACGAATGAACGTGACAGAACCATCCATGCTGATCCTGCAATTTAGCTTATTTGATTCGGTGAAACACATCTTGCAAACCATATAACAACCAGAGTATGTCAGGCAAATTTTCAGTGAGATCAATGAGCTGGAGCCACGGGTAGAATAAAAACTATCTGAAACTGTTTCTTTTAGCTGATTTTGAAAGACCTAGGACAGTGCATCTCCTAAGTGACTGATATGGAACTTCAAGAAGGCAGCTAGCCGGAGAGGACTACAATATGTTTGCTGGGATACTTCGGACAGAAAGACGTAAAAAGATGAAAATAGAAACAGAACTGATTAGTGTTAATGCTAGTTTTCATAGAGCTTGTACAGGAATGACACCATTGCTGATAACTCATTTATGCCAAAAGCCCCTAGTAGCAAGAATCTAGCTCATTGGCATCCACCAAGACAGGGAGAATATGGACAAGACATTGATGGTTCGGTAATGTAGGATGGCTATACTTTAGGCCACTATTCTCCGGCAATTACTGAAATGGGTCTGGAATTGCGTTGGGAAAAAAAGGCTCAAAGAAGGTCCATATTGGCACTAATTATGCAGAAGCTTTCAACTTGGCTACAAGACATGAGACAGCAGATCATCCTTATCAAGACTTGATTGAACAAACTAGGAGGCTTAGGACCAGGAATTGGAATGTTTCAATGAATTTCATCCACCTCCTTATTGTGATAAGCTTGTGCAAACATTGTTGTGTGTTCTCTCATTCTTTTATATATAGTTTCTTTCTTCATCCAAAAAAAGACACTACCAAAAGTTATTTATAGCATATAGGAACACGAAAAAGTGGGAGATCTGCAAAATCCAGCAGTTTAGTTCTATTAGACGTGCCATTTCCATATTGGCAGAAGCAAAACCTCTTGAAAATGAAGTAACCCATAGATCAATCACTTCATGGACAAGCAAAAATGAAGGAGTTGAAGGGAGGAAAAGCTAACCAGTGAATAGTTTAAATGCAGTAGGCAAAGGTCTACGAGGATTAACCCAAAATATATCAGACTTGTTTGCCATGTAAAGCCCCGGGTCTATCATTAAAGGCTTTGCTCTTTTCTCACTGCAAATGATAGTTCAATTCAATAGTCAGTATAAACAAATCAAAACTCGTCTCTGTCTCAGGAGGCTGACGCAACACGAGCACAGAAACTTACAACTTCCATCCCAACTGACTCGTGTGCTCAATGAAGTTAAGGTTTCTATCCAAGCTCCAAAAAGTGTGCAGAAGATCTGAACAATTTAAAACCAAAAGGGTTAGAAACAGAAAATAACAGACTAAAACAGAAAACTGAAAGGTAAAATGACTACGCAATTTAATCTGATGGAGATACTAATCCGAAAGGATTAGTCTGTATTATATACACTCAATAACGAAAACAAGCCTAAGATGAGAAGCTAACCATCTTGAGTCACGAGAGGATAGTCAGAGGCACTGAGATTAATAAACCAATCCCAATCTTTATTTCGCTTAAGATGAATGGCACAAGCATGAAGGGTGTTAGATACCATGGTTGGTCCTCTATAAGTGACCATATTGGCCTTTTTTATCATAAACACATTTCCAATTTTAGCAAATAGAGGCTGCTTTTCGATTCTAGAAGCAAGCTCCAATCTTTCCTCCAACGGTGATTCGAGGTCGAGATGAACAACATATTGGTTCCGAGGGTGGTACAGAGCAAAAAGGGTCCTCCATAGCTTCTCCAAATCACCCTTTGAGCCAGAGATCAAATAGGCAAAACGAGGAATCGCGGGTCCAGAAGGAGTTGAGGCAGGAGAAACCTTAGTCTCCACAAAACCTGACGTTGATGTCTGGTTTGTGGCCGTACGATATGGAAGGAAGAAGACTGAATTGATTGAGCCTATTGAAGAGACAAAGCCAGTTTTAGAAGAACCAGCTAGAAGGTATATGAATATTGCAGAGCTCAAGAAGAGAGGTAATAACCATCTGTTCTCCATGCCCATTAGTGAGAATTCTCATTCCTCTCTCACCCTCAAATACACCATTAATGGCTCTGGAATGATGTTTGTGCCTTTGAATTGTTTCTCTGTTGAATCAAAGTCAAATGTTAATTTCAACAAAAAAAATTATGTTCCAAATAGAAAAATGACATACAGCGATGTTGGAAATCAAGACGTGCCTAACAACACACATTTCCAATGGTCAAGACAAAAACTTGAGCATAGATATTATCGTCGACGTCAACTATGAAAGAGGAATAAACCAACAGTAAACTAACTGAATTATTCCTAGATTTTCTTCCTGACGTAAATCCGATCACACGTTAGATTTCGTGGCTTTCAGCTCAAACACTGGAATACAGAATTCTAAAACCCAACAGTATTTCCAATATCCACTTTAACTGGAGCAAAAGAGAGATTCTCTGGTGAGCCCAGGAAAAACCGAAAAAGGATCACCAGAAGAAACAGGGCAATACCCATTAAAAAAATCAATTTTTTGATGACCCATTCAACAAACACAGCAGAAACTTAAAGGTTAAAAAAACACACAAGCTGAAATACGCAAGAAATAATCAATAAAACACAGAGCTAACCAGTTTCTGATGATGCAGACCAAACTTGCAGCCGTCCGGGTTTAGGAACAAGGATGATGACGATAAGTAATCAGGAAAAAGTTCGACTCACAGATAGACTCACTGAAAGAGCCAAAAAGAGGGTATCTCCCTCTTCTTTTGTTTATAAGAACACAAGAACGTTTGAAGGTGTAAGAGGGAAGTATTTCATTTTGATAGTAAGAGCCTGAATATGTAACATGAGGTTAAATGTGTTTCTGTTACAGAGAGAATCAGCTAGGGCCTAGGAAGACGGGAACGATATATATATATATATATAAGCAAATTTTTAACTGGCAGTATCTTTTAACCGACAAAATTTGTTGCGATGCTGTGTTTTTTTCTTGTTTTCTTTTCGGTCTCCATTATGCAATGGTGCTATGTTAAATACGGAGCCCTACTAGTACTAAGAAATCAGAATAGGGTCCCTTTTTTTATGCCAGGTTAAATCAATGAAATTGCCGGCGTCGAAGTGTCAAACACGTTGTCTTGAAAAATTTCCTTCCTGGTCCATGACCGAAATGAAAAATTTATGATTGGTAGGCATGGACCGTAAGCGAGTTTGTTCTTCTTCTTCCTCCTCTTGTTTTTTTTTTTTCCCTTTCATGGTAGAATTTCTTTTTCTTTTGCAGCAACATTTTGTTTTAAAGTACATATGACAAAAAGTACATTTTTTTATGAAATTTATATTAAAATATTGGAAAATAACAGCTCGGGTAAAGATGTGTGTGTTTTTCTAAGACGTAATCACCCAACGTAACTATGTGCTTGTGTTTGCTTGGGTATTTTATTCCTTTAACGGTGTACATAAATCGAGATAAAATTATTTTAAAATCTATAAAAACCATCTCGAAATCTATAAAAACTATCTTGAAATCCGTAAAACCACCTAGAAATCCGTAAACTCCTTTCTCCTAATGAAGTTCTCAAATACACGCGTACAACTAGTACACAACATGTAGTAACAAAAATCTCTGTAGAATATAAGCCATGGCACATTGACAACTCAAAAAAACTTTTTAGTTATTATCTTGTTCATACAAGATTGAATAGTAATTCTCTCTTTTTAATTTAAATTAGTTTATTTTAAATAGCACTACTTAAGAAGAATTTTATCTTATAAAAAGTGAGAAAATGCTTTTTTTTAATTGATTTGGGAGTAAAACAATCACCTAATGAAGTTATATTTTCAGAATTAAAGTCAAATCTCTAATTACTCTTGCATAACTCTCTTACTAGTTAAATCAAATGCTGTTGGTTGAAAGAGCTTTTTTTTTTTTTAATGACCTAGCAAGTTCTAATTCCCCAACCCCCCCTCCACCTAAGCTTATAACAATAAAATAATCTTTATAACCATGTGCTAATAAGTTTATAAATCCCGTTTCTGTAACATTTGAGATTAAGCTATTAAAGTGACAAGACCAAAGAGACCGTATTAAACCGAAAATTGAGTGTATGTTATTTTTCTTAATAAAAATTCGAGTATGCGTGGAGATATTGTAGAATAGTGTGTGTGCAGGACCAAGAACCCCGACTCACGGTGTAAAATATTTTTTAAGAAGATAAGTGTGATTTATTCTTAATATCTTTTGAGAAAAATTTAAACAAAAATTTAATGGTTCAAAATTAGCAAATAAGTGAATGCAAATTAAATCACATATTAATATACCTAATTTTCGAGAAATCAGGGGATGCGGTTGAACCTGCTGGACTCTTCGGTCTGCCTGTGTGTGTGCGTGTTTTGTAGAAATTAATAATTTAACGGAACCTTTTGGTGCATGGGACTTGACCAAAAGCTTCAATTTCAAGGCATTGATCCCAGAAGATTAGGCTGAGTTTGGTATTTGAATATCTGGAAGACAAAATTACACAGAGTTTGGCATTTGAGAAGAAATGTGTCTCCCTATTGTGATTAATTTGACTGTTAAAATAACACAATGGTCAAAATAATATAGCATATGTCCCATCGTTAATGTTAATTAAGAAAAGGGTCAAACATGTTAATGAAAGAGGTTGGCAATGAAATTACTCAGACCTGATTCCATTCACACCAATATATCTTGACTTTACTCTTCAAATTGGCATAGATCAAGTTCTCAATGAACAACATATACAATTTCATTGAACAGACCTAAGCTAATGACTCCACCTTTACAATCAATAAGCCTTGCCTTGACCTCCCAAACACAAACACATCAATCGCAGATCCCTCAAACCAACCCAACCCCTTAGCAAAAAATTCAGCAGCCTCCTTTCGGGGAGATGAGTCTAATAAACTTCATTGACTATAATCTGTACTTTTTTCTGGCCAATTGAAATTACACACATAACTTATGCTTTGAGTAATTGAATGACTGTTGAGTTGAATAAAATATCAATTAATATATACATTTACACACACGCAACTATTAAAAAAGAGTGATTAGTGAGAATATTATGGTAATGACGAAGAGATGAGTGATGATGAGGGCGAGGACACAACCGCTCCATTCAAGCCGTCATCCATTAGAGCCTCCTTACGGTCCCTTCTTAAATGCTTCCGCATCTACCTCACTTTAATTTCTATCATCTGACATTTTTAAAATTATTAGTAATATTTTAAAGTACGATCTGTAAATTTTGATATTAATATTGATATCAAAAACAAAAAAAATAAAATTAAAAAAATTTTTATTTAATTTTTATGTGTGGTCTAATATTTAATACTACAAATTAGTTGATTTTAATTATTGTAATTTCTTCGATTTTTTTTCTCTTGTAAAATTTAAATATATGAGTGTAGTGTATTTGAATATTTTAGTTGATAACAGATATTTGGAATCTATTTTGATTCCTCTGAATTACAGTATCTGGTTTATTATAATGATAAAAGTTTCATGTGTATAGTTGCTTCATGCTTAAAAAAAGTAAGAATATAAAATCAAATGAACGTGCAGTCTGCGTCCTTTTTTTGGTTGGAAGGTGTTTAAACTATAATATATATATATATATATATATATTTAATCCGTTCAGAAACAATATGAGGATAATTATAAGGATAAAAATTTCTTGTGACTTGAATTACTTCAAAGTTCAAATTTAAAAAATGGAAGAACGTATATATGCACATGCAATTTGCGTCTTTTTAGAATATTTTTGAACTCTACACTGTGGTATTTTTTTAATAAAAAAAGTACAAGTGTTAATTATACAATGATAATAATTTCATGTGACTTAAATTTGTAGATTACTTGAAGCTTAAAAAGCAAGAATATTAAGTGGGGTCTTTTTAGAAAACAAGGTTAAGATATGCAATCAGGAACCAGGCCACGGGATCCGATTCTTTGCATATTCGTCAAAATGCTTGTTTGGGAATTTCATTCCCCCAACAGTATACGCAAGACAAGATAAAACTATATGAAAATATGTAAAAACCATTTTGAAATCTATAAAAATTATGTTGAAATCCATAAAATAATCTAGAAATTCGTAAACTCCTTTCTTCTAACGGAATTCTCGAACACATACAAAGTGGGCAGCTGCCACTTGCAGCCATATTTCATTGAATGTGTGTTTGAAAACTTCGTTAGGAAAAATGAGTTATGTCTTCCAAGATTATTTTATAGATTTCGAGATTTTTTACAAATTTCGATATGATTTTTATGTATCTTGAAATGATTTTGTCTTAATTTACGTACATCTTTAAGGAAAATGAGTTCTCAAAATAAGCACGGAGATGTGAATATGAAGTCTTTGAATTTGATTCAACAACGACTTTCCTATACACAATTCTATGATGATTCTATCACTTTGAAAACAACTCACTCTTTTGTTTCAATAGCATATTGCTTGATCATCGGAGTAAATTCAGTTTTCGAGAGCCTATCAAAATCTCTTGTGAATCCTACACAATCAGCCTTTTAATTTTAATCCTGTAAATTTAAACCCAATGCCCAGATATCCTCGAGGTATTGTCAGATACCAAATGTCAACACTTAATCCAATAGAAATCTAAACTCAATGTAAGGTGCGAATCGTTTTCTACTGGAGAAAATCTATATTGCCTCTGTTTGGTTAGCCTGTTTGAGTAACCAAAAGACATTCCTGCGCTTACTGAGACAAAATTCCTCTCACATATTTACATCGGAATCTGTGTCCGTTCTCTCAACGGGCTATCCAAACACACCCAATTTTCGTAATATGGAATGACTTAATCAACGTTGGTTTTAATCCAACCAAGAGATAGTGATTGCCAAATAGAAACAACTCTTTCAAAAATTAAATCAATAATCGGTGTTATATCATTAACTTGAACAAGTATTTCTAAACTATGCATGGTGATGGTAATAGAACCATAAGGTTTTTGAAAGCTAGGATTAAAAGTGAAGTCATTCCTCCGGATCCATAATTACCAAATAGAAACTTTATATAAAATATCAGTTACAGCTTTCATTTTTCCCATTTTCTCTTATTAAGTGCCATCCAATCTCACTTATGATTAAGTATTTACAAGCAGGTTATACTTGGGATGACGTTGGAGAATCACGCTACAAGTTGAGATAAAATTCTTTTTATATATTTACATCGTAGACTGTAAATAATATAATATGATATATCAAAGTTTAAATACTTGCTTATAAAAAATGCCAACATTTAATACCGGACTGTTTTTCAAGCATTAATGTTTCGAAGAGAGGGGTAGTCCATGACTCATAAATGTATTTTAAGGAAAGTAACACATGTGACATATTGTTGTGGTTTTTTTTCCGACTTATCTAAACGTCTTTTTCCAATGCCACGTGCTTATTATGCTCCTATTGTCAATTCATGTTTTTGGAATGATTATATTAGATTAAGTGACTACAATTTGGAAATCAATTGTTAATTTTTTATACTCACATAGCACAAATTTACAACTAAAAACTGTGCAAAATATTTCTGAATCTGACTAGGGTTTTTCTCCCAGCACCAAAGAAGATGGGGGCCCGCAAGTGTGAGTTAAGGACAGAAGCAGAAAATAAGTGGGCACGGCACGGGCATCAATAAACGAGACAAGTGATGGGCCAGGCCCAGGCCCAGGGAGCGGAATAAATGATGGAGATGGCTTTACAAGTTCACAACTTGTAAACTTGTAACCCATCGTCTGTGGGTTCAACTGGCAAAGGTATTGGACACTCTCATCAAAGGGAGAGGGTTCGATACCGGGAAAGGTCACTTTGTTGTGGCTCCAGTCGCGGCGCTTGGGGAGGCATCCTAGCTCCTGGGTGTTTAGGTAAACGCCTGAGGATAATTGATGGCTCGCCCTGCCCAACATTGGTATGACCTAAGAGGAAGGGAGATTTCGCCCTGCCCTTAGCTTGTGGGTGAGCTCAACCCCATGCCTAAAATTTTTGTATAAAAAAAAAACTTGTAAACTTGTAAGTTGTGAACTTGTATAAAAAAAAAAGTTCACAACACGTGTCAGATTCAGCTCAGGGAGGTAGAGTTTTAAGGGTATTTCTGTAATATACACAACTCTCAACTGCCCTATCCAATTCCTGCACGTCTCTCTTCCAGCAGCCAGCTTCCCCTGCAAATTGGATGTCGCGGGTTTATCTTTGGGCCACCCGATCCGGACCTGTTATAGATATTCATCCTCGTGATAAATATCAATGAAGAGGAATGAATGGATGTTTGGCAGAGTTGGTAAGGGTTACTATCAGTATTTCTTAGGGTGAGGGTTTGAACCCTGAAAAGTGATAGTCGCGAAATTAACGCAACCTCAAAGAGGTTGTCCTATCAATACTTCGTTACCACCGTAAGGCTTCCTTGCGAGTGTCCGGATTAGTCTGGAGCGGACAATAAACCCATGATATCCCAAAATACTGGATGATTTATACCAAAAAAATATCAATGAAGAGGAGGGTGGAATCTAGTGAAAGTATAATATTTTACAAAATGGTAGATTTCGATTTGAATTTCCGTTTAAGATATAATCATATAAATGACATGAGATTTCAATAGAATTAATTGTTTTCAATAAGAGGCTATAAATATATATGATATTATTTAAACCTTAGCCAAATTTAAATAGATCAAACAATTATATATACAAAAAAATGCTGTGCATTTCCTCTAATTTTACATACTCCAATTAAACTAACTCTAAAGATTTTATTTTTATTTTATTATTTAAAATTCAGTTTGAAAGTGATCTACTGCGCTGCGTCAATATGCATTCAATAATTAGTCCTTAATTAATCACCTCAATTATGTAACAAGTCATCATCATTATTTATTAATGTAGTTTAATTAATTAAAATATTCAACTCTTAATCTCGCTTCAATCAATGTGTGTATTTCGTATCCTTTGCTGCCGGCCCAAACATCACTGTTAACCCGAGAATATGTTTATTAATTATTTAAATAATTAATTAATTAATCCCTTAAGTGATAAAGAGCAAATAGGGTATGATATAGAGTATTAAGGACTACAGGAGTTATACGTGAACGCCCAGGAATTGCAGATTTTATTGTAAAAATGCAAATCGTTTAACTATAAAATCACAAGTGGTTCAATTATAAAATTACAAGTGGTTTTAGTATATTAATTGTGTGTCTAACGTAAAGGTACCATATATAAAAGTATTAGAGAAGACTGGATCTCAGAGAAGCCAGGGATCAGTTGTTTCTTTAGTTGCTTTCTCTTCTTCTATTTTTTCTTACTACGGGCAAATTGAGCCTTTAGCCCTCCAAAACCCCCTGGTATCCGATATCTTTTTTTGGGTCACTGGCCTTCTTTCAACTAGTACAGGTAATCCGGAATAACTGATTAATCCGGAGTGAGGAATACTTTAGTTGCTTTCTCTTCTGTGCACCAAACAAAAAGATGGACTGGATCTTAAATTAATATTCAAATTAATTAAAGGAACAATTTATATTAGTAAGGATTACGAACTGAAATATAGATTCAAAAAAGAATTTCTAATGTCCGAATTTCCTAGTCCCCTTCTCTATTATTAATTTCACAACATTAAATCATGAACATTTTAAAAAATAATCAGCTCCTGAGTCTTGTAAGTTTATGCCTTCATGGACATAACTTTGAATGGTTTATATACTCTCTTCATTTTAAAAGATATCAAGATAGCAAACTCAAATTAGTTATATTCTCTTTTATTTTGCATGGATACCGCACCAAAAGATGCAGCAAGTAATGAAATTTCAGATTGCAGAGCATCAAAAGATGCAAAAGGGAATGAAACTTTAGATTCCAGCACACGAAAAGATGCAGCAGGGAATGAAATTTCAGATTTCTGGCCAGCTCCTAAGCAGATACATTACTTTTATTTTGTTAAGTTTCAGCCATATGTTGATCCTAACATAAAGTCCAAAATCGATCAGCTTGATAAAGAAATTAGCAAGATAAATCAAACCCGGTTTCAGCTCACTGAAGAAGCAGGTGAGTTGAGAATTTGTTGGTACGACGATATAATTGTTCATAGGAACGATACTATATTTTGGTTTTAGTCTTTGATGATACAGAATCCTGTAGTGTGAACATTACTTGAGTTCAGTTGGTGGTGGATTGAGGACATTATATTTGGTAGTTCTAGGTGATACACGTATTTGTAATCCTCAATAATGTGTCAAATGACTTCTGAAATTTGTTGCAAAATTGATCCCTTTCACTCCATGTTGTGATCAATTTTCGGGTAGTATTTGAATTGTGTGGTCCAACAAAATTAATAAATCTTCTATCTAAAAAAATAATTAATTATTTTATATATTTATCTGATATGTTATGTTATCAAGTTAGCTTTTAGCATTATTTGATCCACTTGGGTTATCTTTTCCAATACAATGTTTTTTAATCTACAAGGTTTGGATCTTTAACATTAATTAAACGAATCTTAATTTTTTAGTTATCGACATTATTTATAAATTATAATTATAAATATTTCATAAGTTTTATGTAATATACAATATTCTCGTCTTAGGTTAACTTTTATGGTTCGCTTGATTCAATTATATAAAAGAGGGTTATATGTAATTCTGATACATTTTATTAATTATATTAATTAAATAATATAATCATAATTACAATATATTATATCAAATCAGATAATCCCCATTACATAACTTTGACAATATAATTTGGATAACAACTTGTATAAATTAACATGGGAGTATTTAAACCTTTCATAAATCAATATTTAAATATTTATATCTTTCATTTTTAATGTTAATATAATTAAAAGCAATTGCTCAACGCTGCCATAAAGGGTCTGTTTGGGAACGCAGTGGATAAGTGCCTTTACATAAGTCAAGATAAATATTTGTAGTAGATTATTTCATTTTACGAAAAAGTACTATTAAACCACCTTTTGATTTTTCCAAACGGAATGTTAAACAAATCCAATATTTGGAATTTGGCACAGGTTACCCACAGGTAAATATCTGGATACATATTTTCTGTTGCATTAGGACACAAGTTATCCATTCTTGTATCTAGACATAGACACAAATATTCTCCAGGCTGAACGCTACCGGATTTCTGTTGGACATGCTGAAGAACTGACAAGTGACCCAGATATAATTGCAGCATTGAGGTAAGTCTTGTAATTTCTATTACTTAGAAACTTGCTAGCTCACCAGCACCCATTTTTAGGTTTCTAGATCCCTTTCTAATATTTACCTAAACTTTCTGTTTTCAGAGTTACAGGAAACTTCCTGTTTGAGCCATGTTCTCATGGCGACTTCCTTGGTGCAATCCTTGGTCCAGGAATCACCGGGGGGAACTTGGAGAGAGATATATATATATATATATGATATTGTAGGTATTTTCTTTTCTTTCCATTTACTACAGTGTGCTTGTTTGGTAACGCTTAACTTATACCCAAAAGCACGTTAAACAGTGTTTTTCTGCAAAACGAGATATATATTACAGAAGATTCTGTTTGAACTTGCTTTCAGTGAACATAAGAAGGCTTCAAGTGACATTTTTATCAATAGTAGATCTGTCAGGTGTTATATATCCAAATGAGGAAGTGGCAAATCTTGCAGGGAGCATTTAAAGCTGGTTTCTAAACATTAGTACCTTCTTATGGATACATGTTTGACATACATTTGTATTGTTTATGTTATAAAACACTTTCCTGAGCCAGTAATAAATGAAACTCATGCTGATGGAATAATCTTGAGCCAAGAATAGTATGAGCAAGTTAATTGTGTTCCAAAATCTGTTACTCTAGTTGATATTATCGTAAACTTTATATTTCAGGAGTTATCCATTGGTTTCAATTTTATTTTAAATGATTCACAGCAAAAAGCTTCCTTTTTCCCTCTTTCTTTCAAAAGGCATCCATTAAGAAAATCATTCAAAGAATGG
The DNA here is from genome assembly GCA_025593235.1 of Vachellia pachyceras. Classification (NCBI taxonomy): domain Eukaryota; kingdom Viridiplantae; phylum Streptophyta; class Magnoliopsida; order Fabales; family Fabaceae; genus Vachellia; species Vachellia pachyceras. The sequence goes on along the minus strand of JANTPZ010090403.1, from coordinate 16,149 downwards.
ATCTGATCAAATTCAACTAATTATGTCTTAGAAAAATCAAATATTTATCTGGAAACCAAATTCAGGAAGAAGGGTGTCAAAATCCATATAATTAAGAAGGCAAATAGGTGGTTATCTATTAGTTGGCTGAAATTCAAGTTATGGCCTCAGCTTGAGATTATGTTATCATAGGCCCCTGCATTCTGATTTCTGTGGGACTCTGTCCATGTGCAAAAGTAGCAGTCCTTCAACCACCCCCTCCCCCCACAAAAAAAAAAAATCCTTATAGTGCGTAGATGCACAGATTTCAGTGAGTTAAGTTGGTTTTGCCACCCAGGGCGAACAGGGTGCCCAGATACTTATTATTCCGGAACTAGCTGATTATGTCATGTCATCACTGGGTGAGGTAGCATTGTTTACTGTTACCGCTCTGTTTTTTTATTGCTTACTTTCTCAAGACATCAATTACCAAAACAAAAAAAATCTGTTTTGAATTTTAATAGTATGTCATTATATTTCTAGGATATGAATGCTAGATATATTATCTATGTTGTTCTGATTGCATCTCTCGCTTAGGTTGGTAATGTTCCTGTATCTTGCAGCAAGATACCATTAATTTCTCTTGATTAGGAATCACCAAGGTGCAACACTAGTTCTGTTTTCAACATCTTAATTTAATGACATTTTTGTAGTCGATTACCTATTTTGTGCATTATGCAGAACCAAGTCATTTAAAACCATAGAAGCATCATTAAGAGTTGATGCATTAGCAAGCGCTGGGTTCAAAATTTCACGTTCTAAGCCAGTTGACCTGATCAGGTACGCATAGCTTACAAATTGTTTGTTGCATACGGTTCATTATATTTTCTGCATAACGGGGTAAATCTCTGTGGAAATTTCTCTATTTATAAATTGAACTCTGAACCTGTTTAGCTGTAACCACACTTTGATACGATGTATGTACAATTTGCGTATGAACTTAAATTTCTCTGGTCAAGTGTCGAGATGTTTTTCTTGTGTACTTCTTTTGGGATGAGCCTGTGCTATATCAAATTCTACGTTGACATTGGATTTTCACTACAAACCCTTAATATATTTGTTTATATTGTAAGGATGAAATGTTCCTTCATTTATGTGATAACGGTAGTATACAACTCATGCTTGTAGCGATGGAGCTGTTCGTGTAAACTGGGTTCCTGTCACTACCAAAGGAGCCACGCTCAAGAGTGGAGATGTATCTGTTAGTGGAAGGGGAAGGTATGATTGCCGATATTTTAAAGAAGACAGACACCATCTGAATAAAGCTTGATCTTGTTCCAATTGCTACGCTTTATTTTGACAGAGGTAGGAGAAATAATCTCAACAAAGGAAAGTTTGCAGAGTTGATTCGATATTTGTTAAAGGTTTTGCGGAAGCTCATGTTGAATTCAGTTATCTTTATCTTTCTTGTGGTCGTTATTCTCAATTGAGTGATATGATTCTTCCTGTGGAAGACATGTTCATCTCAGAAAATAGTTCAAAGAAAGAACTTCAATCATTTTTAGTGAAGAACATGAGCATAGATGAAAATGAGGTTAGATCGACAGGAATTGATCGTTATGGAAATTATTCGCATTGATGTGCAATATTTTCAAGGGTTAAATGTTATTTTTGCTTCAGAAATATTTGCCAAATATCACAAGTACCTAGAAGTTATTTTATTCCCAAAGGCTTTTGGAAAGTTTTATTTCGTATTAATTTTATTCCGAGTTAACGTACGGTTTGTTGATGTGGTTTTCTTATATGTCATTCACCTCATTTTTTTTTTTTTCAACTCATACTTTTAAAAAATTCGTCTCAATTTTGGCTTGAGTTAATGAATCCCCAATAAGTCAAACGGTTTGTTGACTTGGTTGGTTTACGGGTCATTTATATTACTTTTTTTTTCCAACTCAGACTTTTAAAAAAATTTAAAAAAAATATTGTTCTTTCTCTGTTTCCTATGCCAATGTGCCATACTCCTCTCTGCTTCTCCCTTGGCTTTTCCATCGCTACCTTCGGTCTTCTGAACTCGTATAACAGAATTCTCGGCGTCCCATCGATCTGGTCGATCATGAACGCCGATCCGAAGAACAAGCAGCCTTCGTATCCGTTCAGCTTTGATTGCTACCTTCGTATATGTTCTTTGTAATTGAGGTTCTTCTCTGCTTATTCTTTGAATCAGTGTTCGAATACTTAAACCTATTAAGGACGAATATCTTTCTCTAGGATTACAAAAATTTGTTTATAAAATATGCTTAGACTTGCGTTTGTTGCACAATTGCTAAATGAAGACTTATTTTGTAATCAGCAATGGGAATGACAGGAAGGGCTTGATGGTGATTCCTTTGAGCATTACAGAAGTGGGTTAATGGCAAAGCTTCTGGAAAAAGATCCATCACTTACGTATGAAACCAATAGATATGGGAATCAGATTGTTGATAAAAGGTACTGGATGATACATCCTCCCGATTTGTTACTGCAATGAGTGTTTATCTGACCAGAAAACAACTATAATGTTCAGGTATATCTTTGACATGTCGAAGAAGGAGGCAGAAGAACTGAGAAGCATAAGCAAGAAAGACGTTGTCGACTGGTACAAGACGTATCTTAAGCAGTCATCACCCAAGTGTCGGAGACTCGTTATTGGCGTATGGGGTTGCAACACAAACTTGAAAGATGCTGAAGCAGTATCCAAAACTGTACATGTCATTGCGGACCTAGGAGCCTGTAAGATGTCATCCAAGTTCCATTGCTACCTTCGATTCTTTTCCATTAAACGCTTAGCAAGCTTGCGATTTGGATTCGTATGCCTAATCTTCCGGATTATTACTGCAACGAGACTTTTCTCTGGAGATTGGGTAATATCATCGGCAGGACTCTGAAAGTTGGCCTGAACACTCTCCAACAGAAAAGGGGGAAAGTCGAGAGGGGGAGATATGCGAGGATCAATGTCGAGATCGATCTCCGTCGGAAAATTGTCTCTCGCGTGATTACCTGGTATCAGAGTTGTCACTTGGTAGAAATACAGAAGGAAGAGAAAATGCAAAGGTGATTGAATTGTTTCCATTATGTAAAATGCATCATACTGTGCCAATGCAATGAGTGTCAATTTATCATAGTGTCAGATAGTTCTAGAATTGTTCTATTGGGCTTTGCTAGGTATTGGGCTTCTGGTAGTGTAGCCTGCTGATGTTTTTGTAGTGTTAATACCTGGAAAGACATTTCTGTGTTTGAAGTTGGCATATATTGGCATAGAATGGGAAGACATTTGTTTGAAGTTGGCATCTATGGGCATAAAATAGAAGATTGACCATCAGGTGGTTAGATCAAGTGGTAAGCGGCTTGTTCTAATTTAAGTAAGGTTTTGAGTTTGAGTCCTGGTGTATGCAGCAGCCACCGTTGAGAGACTCACCTACTATTTCCAGGTGCGTGACGCAGGTCGGATCCGAACTAGTCGGCTCTGGTGAACCGGACGGGAAAAAAAAGAATGGAAGATTGACCACGGAAAGCAAAACCAAATCCTCCAACTGAGAATTCTCCGCCGCTGCCTTCACCGGAAGAAGAAAACCAGAGTCAAGGCCGAGAGGTACAAGGACGTCTCCGTCGATGAGGAGTTCGGTCCTTGGACGGTGGTTAAAGGGAGCCCAAGGTTCACTGCCGGAGGAATCGCTGCCACCGACAGTCAAGAAGCTCGGCAAGTTTCTCTCGAGTCAGCAAAAGGAGAAGAATATTTTTTAAATTTTTTTTTTGTGGAAGTCTGAGTTAAAAAGTGAGGTGATGGCGCACAAGCAAAACACATCAGCAAACTGTTCGGTTTAATTAGGAATACGTTAACTAGGGGTAAAATTGATACGGAACAAACTTATCGGAGCATTTTTTTTGGCTAAAAAAATTCCGGCTATTAAGCATTTTTTAGACTAAAAAAAATTCCAGGTATCGAATAATATTTCAACTATACTTCTGGGATAAAAATGATCGTCTAATCTTTTTTTTTTAGCTGGTGAGACGGACAACATCTTTTCCTAAATTTACGACATATACACGTGTGTACAAAACACAGTAGGTTGTGTTCCAAGCTAAAGTTTAAAGAAACAAAAGGGAAGAAAGAGCCTAATTCAAATGATTCACCCTGTTTGGAATTATGTTTGGAAAAATCAAACATGTGTTTAACAGTGTTTTTATTCAAAATGAGATAATTCTCTTCATATATTTACCTCGTAAATGGTAAAAACACTTTTCCACTGCATTTTCAGATGGAGCCACTAACTTACAGGGTAAGAGAGCTTTTGAAGTTAAATCCACATTTTACTTGTGAGACTTTGTGATGCTTCCCGATATATAATTCATAACATTTTGCAAATAATTTTATGAAATATAACAAGAACATAATTATATAACACACAGAAGGGCAGTCCAGTATACGATATTCTCACAGGTGAGGAATATATATATATATATATATATATATATATATGCGCACAATCTTATCCTTGTAATCCTTGAAAAGGAAGAGCTAGGCTGGCTCACCCTCATATAACACACAAGCAAACAAAATTAAGCAACTTGCAAAATCAAATCAATTGTAAATGCTGAGACCACTTCATTCAATTATTGAAATTTGAACCCAACCCTTTTCGTCTTCCCCTGTACCAATTAATCATGTCATTTGAAAAAGGCGAGAAAAAAATTTAGGATCCAACAAAACCTTAAACTCAAGGAGATATGACCCTCTGCGTCTCACAACTGATAGATTTGAGACTTGAAAGTGTAGAGACTCTAACCTTCCAATATATAAACTTATCTTTTGTTAAATTTCAAGCATACCCACAAAAACCATTGTCACAAGAAACCCCAGGAGAACACTTTTTGTTACACTTGCCACAATGGCTTCCACCATTAAAGAAAACGTTGGTGCAAATCCCATTGCAGCATCGTTCTCCTTGGTTACACTTACGACCACATCGTCCGCAGTTGTTCTTGTCGCTAAGAACATTACGACAGTGCTTCTTACAGCAGAAAAGCAAGCCTGTCCCTTTGCTTGATGGTATCCCATTGCAGATATTAAGAGCAACACTTGAATTATCACATCGTCTTCCTTTCTTTATAACTGTCTTGCTGGCCAAGAACCTGCTTCGTGTTCTCAAGTGAGAAAATAATTGAGTCATGATCAAGAACGTACTCTTCATCATCATCTTCTACTCCTTCTGTATCTTTTGTATCTGTTGAGAGGGCCATATGGGGATGAAGAGATAGGAGGATAATGAAGGTGGTCAGAATAATGGTGGTAAGCTTCATGAGGGTCTTGGCCATGGCTATCTGCTAATTAAAACCTATAGCTTATTGTTTAGTTCGTTGTGTGTGTAATGAGGTTGAGATTTGGAGATTTAAACGCAAGTTCTGTTATAAAATATTCCATAATCTTAGGGTACGAAGGTGTATTAGTCTATTTTGGGGCACCGTTTCTTCCCTAAATTATCGCCTCAGCATCACTGTGTTAAGCTTCAATTTATTAGAATAATTCTTCTCAAAGTTGCATTATAAACTGATAAAAGAAAAAAATGTTTTCGCCGCTTCTTCTTAGATTTGGCATTTTGGCTCAAGGTGTTACAGCCTCACAATTTATATCAAGTTATCGTCCATTAATGATTGGCTTGACTGAAATTTTAGGTGTTTACTGAATTACCGTAGTTCACTGCAACGAACAAATCACAACCAAAACAATAACTTAACTGTAATTTAGTGTGTAATTACAGTTAAGCTAAAAGTTTGTTTCGCTAATTGTTTTCAGTGATATAAATGTCATCCATAAAGAGTTATATGTACATATATAATTTCTGGTTATCTGCACAGAAAAAGTTCATTTTGGAGTTTCAGAAGTAATGAGATTCATCTGTATTGTGTTACACACACACTGTAATCTTTATGTTATTAATTAACAGATAAGTTATTTTAGATATCATATATAACAACTCATTTCTAACTCATTTAAATAACCCATAGATGTATAATCCATGGCAAAATTTATTGAACGGATTTTGGATTTAAAGAGTGAATTAAACCTCTGTTAACCCAACTCAACTCGACTACTACACCGAATTAAACAGGAACCATATATATATATATATATATATGTATGTATGTATGCGGTGGTTTATCTTCAACGAGACATCGTAATTTATGTTAGCATCGCCTGAGATTTATAGGTAGCTAGCTATGGGACAGAGAACATACAAATTGAGAAAATCGAAGAGAAGAAGAAAAGGGAAAAAGTGATTAGGCATGCATGTTAGGCCTAACATGTAGGTGATCCATGTTTATCCGCAAATATGTTGACTTTTTAAGCCACTGTTTTTAGTAATAAAAACTACTTTTCTAACATAATTTATAGTTTACAAAATAAATATGTTATATAAATTTTATCTTAATTTGCATCAACGAAATCGTGCCTTTGTAGGTCTACTCTTCTACCCAATTGTCCATTCCTTCTTATATTCACTCCAAATCATATATGACCTTCGGTTCTTAATATAAAATCTAATTGATTTTTTGAATGTCATTAAAAAGGTTAAATAAATAACTTAATTATAACATATATATATATATATTGAAAGTCTTATATGTATATCATTAGATTATATATAAGTTTATTAGTTAGGTAAATCAATTTGGATAAAAATGTCAAATATATCAATCAAATAACTTCCTTAACCTCTAAAAAAAAAAGTCAACTTGTATTTATATCAAGTGTGTGTATAGGATTTCTAGGTCTCACTACTATAGGTAGGATAGAAAGGACTGTTTAGATCGGTTAGGAAAGGTTTTTCAAGTTGATTATTAGAAGGTAATATTTAAGAGCTTTATAATTTGTCCAAGAATATTAACGTTGGTAGAATAAACTATGTTAAAAGGCTTTTTTCTTACATTGATCGGTTAATGCTTCCCATTCATATTCCATATTAAGAGTGATGCGTATCTATTACATTCACTTATGTTGACTTAGCAAGCTAAGCGAGCTCTAATAAGATGTTGACCTTAATTATTAACTGAATTAAGGTTCATTGCATGTTGTTAGCACAGTTTTGTGCCGCTATGTACGAAGTAATGTCGAAGTCAATGCTAATTAATTAGATTCAGTGATCATTTCTGGACCTGCATTTCGGTCCCCTCATTTGAATTTATATCTGGCTCTAGAAATAAAGGGTATTTGAATTTTTAATATAGGCACATATATTAGGCAAATCCTTAATATTTAATTACATGATCGTTTGGTTAATTACTATATTGAATAGTATTCCCTCTCTTTTGGTCATAAATGCAGGAGCTGCTCATTTTATAATCCACAATATAAATTATTTTAACTAACAGCCCGTTTGGATCATGGAAAATCAGCGATGGAAAAGGAAAATCCAGATTTTCCATTGTGTGCACATGTTTGGTTTGCACATTTTCCAGCTGCAAATATTTCGGTAGCGCCGAATCTTCCATAATCCATGGGAAGTGCTTTTGCAGTGTAAAACGGTAGGAACCCATTTTTCACCTGTAATAGAAAATCTAAGTCACGACCTGAATGTACCAAGTTGTGACCTAGGACAATCCAAGTAACGACCTAGACATGAACATTCCAGGTCGTGGCTTGGGTATTTTCAGGTCGCAACTTGACCTGAGGAGACTTAAAGGCGTGACTTGAAAAATTTTCATTTCTCTTCCTTTCCATTCTCTTCCGTTCATTTCCATTTCCATCAATTCTTTGATCAAACGAGCCCTAATTTACTAAAATAAAAAATGGTAATTAACTTATTAAATTCGTACTATATTGAAATTTTTTTAACTTTATCCATATTAAATGAGGTTTTGAATTAGAGAGAAAAATATAAATTCACATTTAAACATTAATTACATGAATAAAATTTTTAGGGAAAACTCATTTGTTAATACCTATACTTTTCTTCAATTTTTAATTTTGTATCTGTGTGTTTTTTCTATTAATTAAATGCTTTACTTATACTCTTTTAGCAGTGTTATCTCTTGCACATAGGTTAACTAACTGTGCTAACATAACAAAATTACAAGCATTAATGGTAGTAAAAAGGTAAAATCAATAAATTAATTAAGAAAAAACACACAGGTACCAAATTGAAAATTAAAGAAAAATATAGGCGTCGACAAATGAGTTTTCCCAAACTTTGAAGTGAGCATTAGTTACTCAACCAAATAATTTTGTTAAAAGTGACTTATATCCTAGATTATTGTAGGGAGTAGTTCATTATTTGTTTTAGTCCTCTATATATATATGTATAGATATAGAATATAAATATAATGTGGATAAATTGAAGTCATCATTCTGGTGGTCCCTTTCTACAACTTGTTCGTTTAATTTGGTCCTATATATTTAATTTAGACGGACCATTTTGACCAATCATATGTACGTACATTTGCAAAAAAGAGAAAATTTAATGAGGATGGGCAAACGCAGAATTAATGAATTTGGAATATATGTTAATTTCCAAAGCTACATGTGAAGGCAAGTAATATATATAACAGAACCGTTTCAGTAGTAATTCAATGAAGTGTTGCGTAAGAAAACTACAATTCAATTCATTGAATAGCAGTTACGTTCAATTCAAGTTGTGCAAGTCATAATGATTGGTTTGGTCAAAAGATCACACCCTTGGTTTGAATAAAGGATCACATGTGATATAAACAATTGGGGTGTGGCCTTGTATATATGCATCTGAATTTAATTAATAGAGTGAAAGAAAAAGGAAGGCTTAATATTGTTTCCTTAATTATAATCCAAGCTATGGAATTGAAGGAATTAGGGTCGGTATTTTTAATTGAGTTGGATTAATGTGCAATTTGGGTAAAACTAGGACGATGGAAATTAAAATTCATTGAATGAGCCGAAAATGAAAAGAAATTAGACTAACGGCTTGTCATATTGGTGAGAGCAACAGATTCCTACTTAGTAACAAGATATATAGTACAACGTTAAAAAGGACAGGTCAAACTGGTAGTTTCTATGTTTATGTTGTTTCGGGAAGAAAAAAAAAACAATTACCATCGAGCACCGGGGTGAAGCGGTAAGACAATTGGCACTTTCCTAGACGGATTTGAGTTTAAACCAGGAGACGCGCTTGATGGGAGGGGATTACTCGCCCCTTGGTGCTAAGCACCTTATAGGGGTGTGCAAAAAAAAATCATTACTCCGGATTAATAAGTTGCTCCGGGTTATACGCATGGTCCATTAAAGAATGTTAGGAATTCAGGAAAAGGCGTCAGATACCGGGGAGTTCGTAGGGGGTTATTGGCCCAATTTGCCATTGTCCACAGAAAATGAAAAACTGTTTAAATGCGTATTTTATTGTGTGTGGGCATGTTTGGCATAGTATTTTGAAGGTAAAAAGTCAATTTTGAAAGCAGAAAAAATCCGTTAACCTTCTAGAATGTTGTTTGGATTAGTGATAAGGGAAAATGACTTTTAATCTGAAAGCCAAATAAAAAGTTATAGCAATTTCTTCTAGTTTTTAACTTCATATTTAAAATTTTTCAAACTTGCTTTATTTCATTATACCATTCAAATTGGTTTCTGTCAAGAAAACTTTTTTTTGTTGTAAAATCTACCCAAACATAAATCACATCTTGCTAATTAATTAATTTTTACCATAACTTTTGTTTGCAAAAATCGGTTGAGATAAAAATGTTAATCTGAACAACCATGTCGTGTTGGTCATGTACACGCACAAACTCTATTTGATTTTTTCTTCAAATAATTAAAGTTCTGCTTCTTTTCTTTTAGGTATAGAGAAGGATTAGAGATGATGTTCAGGGCTAAGCGTCCTAATTATTAAGTGAAAGCATTGGAGCGAAAGGAGAAGGAAACTGCAGGGAAATGTTTTAGCCACAAGGGTATATAGTTCGTTCCATATTAATAATAATGTCATATATATATAGTGGTTGCAAGCAATAATGATAATATTAGGGTGTATATGTGTGTATATATATGTAGGGACATTAAGTTTGACTGAAACTAGTGTTTTCTTCATTTCCTTTGGTTGACAGAAAGGGGAGAAGAGCTTTCAGAAGCAACACCACACACATACACACATTGTCCTTGAATATTGATCTTCCATCGCATTCTCATTAAATTCTATAAACAAAGGGTTACATCTTATATGTACTACATTCAATTATATATAGTATAGGTCATTTCATTTGGAGAAGGAATAGCCCACGCTTGTTTGCAAGGTATTTTGAAAATAATTTTTACAGATTCTGGGGTAAAACCTAAGTTTTGAAAAGTGATTTATGTTTGGGAAGTTATTAGCTTTTTACAGATTTTGAGGCAAAAAGTAGGTAGGAAAGAGGAAATGGAAATAATGAAAAGTAGGAAAGAGGGAAGAGAAAAAAAGAAAAAGTAGGAAAGATGGTAGAGAAAGAAGGGAAAAAGTAGGAAAGATGAAAGAGAAAGAAGGGGAAAAGTAGGAAAGAGGAAAGAAATAAAGAAAAAGTAGGAAAACCTAGGTTTCAAAAGGTTTTGTAACCAAAATATCTTTTCAAAAAAAATTTTATACTTGGATAAAACCTAAGTTTTGGGTCAAAACCTAGGTTTCAGGAAGTGATAGCAAACAAACCTAGGTTTTATGTCAAAAATATAAGTCACTTGTAAAATGCTTAATACTCATTTTTCAATATTGTCCATGCAACTATTACTCATTTCCAATTTTATCAATTCATACTCATCATTTAATCCACATTCTTAAATAAAGGTAAAAAATGAAAAGAAAATATTTCAATAGTTAACTGTCACTTTTTTTTTATTCCCGTGAACTAGTTAAAATGGCCTATATTTATATATCTACCCAAGTGTATGTCTGTGTCTATAATAGGGAGGGAAAAATAGAGAAAAATGCAATTCTAATAATTTGTCTTGGATGTCTCTATCCCGACCCATATATATTGAGAACAATGGAACAGAGCTTTCAAGTGTTTAACATCAATAGAGAAATGATTCAAAGGACAAAACACAGGTTTGTTTCCCCCTCACTTCACCCTAAAACTATGTCTCCAAGCACTGCCAACTTCTCTTAACCACTAAGAACCTTCCTCTTCCTCCTTAGCCTCTCTCTCTCTCTCTCTCTCTCTCTCTCTCATTCTGCCTACAATTTCCTCATCAATCTTCTTATCTATCTGTCTACCATTTTACGTACACAAAATCTAACCTACTGTGTATCTTCTTCGGTCCAAATACATTATAATCATATATATGCGCAATATAGCATAGTGTGGTGGATGTGTTGCGCAATATAGCACATTTTTAGGGTTAGGTTTGATTTTCTTGTGGAAGAGAGACGATCTGTCGACGGTGACCATTAATTTTATTTGACCTTATTAATCAATTACTTCTGAATCTGATGTCTGGTAGGTCCATTATATATGTTCATTCTGATCCATCCATCTCCTGCTAATTTTCTCTGCCTTACATATTGACTTTAACTTAAAGACATAACCTCCTCCAATTACTAACAACACCTTTCGCGCGTCTGTGTGTGTAATCTGAGATGACAGGTCTCTTCTCTTAACTTCTACTCTATAGCATTAATGGAGAAAACACTTCATGGGAGGAGTGATTTCAAAGTTAAAGCACTTGTTATATAAGGCAAGTTTATACATCCCAGAAAAATATGATTGAGATTATGCAAAAAAAGGTTGAAAGTTAATTAAATTTCTTATATAAATATGGCTTCTTCCATTTTTGTTCAGATCCTCTAGCTACATATACATCGATCCAAATTTAATGACAAGGGGATTGATGGTTAATCTTTTTCTGAGTCCTGAAAATGATGTTCAATTTAAAACCAAGTACAAAAAATAAAATCAAAATCGACTCATTTCTCCCTTTAAGCCAACTTATTCACCTTATAAGATAAATAGCAGCGGCAATGACTTTTTAGCCTTTTGACACGCAAGTACTCTTTTATAATGAAAGGTCATATATTCTAATATCAACTACCTGATCACCGAAAGAACATAAATGGAGTTAGCAGAACATAAATGGAGTTAGCAGAACATAAATGATAGGCATCAATTACTTCTTTGGGCGGGAATTAGCAGAACATTGATCACCGAAAGAACAAAACAAAAGGAAGGTTGATTACTGAGTTACAAAAAGAAACTGCAAAAGCAGATAAATATCCGCACAGACAGTTGAGAAATTGCAATTTTAGGTTATTTAGCAGAGAAAGAGACAAAAGAAAGAGGCCTAATCCAATGAGATAGATAAGTACTTTTACGTAAACATACGAAAAATGTTATCTCGTTTTACGAAAAAACACTGTTGAACGTACTTTTAGGGAGTGAATAAACTTTCTAAACAACCACACTATATTTATGTGTGTGCATGCATGTACAATATTTGTCTTGTGGAATTTGGCCAACAAAATATGAACTGTACGAGTGATGTTCGTCAAAGTTTGCGGCTTAGGTAGCCTTCCGTGATAGAAACTGAATAGTTTTGTTTTGTTGTTTTTACTTATTAAATGAAGATATTTGAAAAATACACACTCTCCTCCAGAAAAATAAAATACTAGTGTGTATCCGTTTGTAGATATATTGAGCTTTGTTTGGCAGAGCGTTAAGAAAAATTAAATGCACATTCAACAGTGTTTTTCCGTAAAATAAGATAATATACTTCACATATTTATTTTAATTTACATAAAAATACTTCTCTACCATATTTTCAAACAGAAATATCGATAATAAATAGCAATGAGAAATTAATAAAGATGGTGTAGTGCATAAAGCTCAAATCCATGTGGCTGCTTTTAGGGTTACAGGCTTAGAGCGGCCGTGACAGTGAGCTCATTTATTAAAAGTTTAAAGCCTTCGTTAAGGTTGGCGGACTCTTCAAACCAATATCATTGTATTAATTAATTAATTGGGGGATATAATATAATTGAATATTTATATGCTATTGGTCAAGCCAGCCGGCCAATCACGAACTCTTCTTTCTCTTCTTATATTAATATACTATATATCGTTTTTGGGCTCGAAGACATTCGTTTTATTTATTACGGATATTATTGTTAATGTATTATAATATTATACGTGACATTTTGGTTTTATACAGATTTGAGGTGGCCAATGGAAACTCCACACTTGTACATATTGTGTTGAAATTAGTGAATAGAAGTGCATGCATTTTGATATGATAATAAAATATATTACTCAGACGTTTGTTAAAGTTATAGCATCCTCAAATTATTTTAATCTTAATTAATTTTTTATGCCTTCAAGTTTAGTAGTAATCTATGGGCACGAATCTGCTCATTAATTAGGTTTTATTCGTACATGTAAGCTGTTTCCGGAGATTTTATATACAGTGCTTGAGAACTTTGTTCTCCAAACGGTTCTTGTTTGGTTAACCTGTTTGGAAAATCAAAATCAATTCCTACGTTTACCGAGATAAAATTCATCTCACATATTTACCTTGGAATAACGGGCTATCCAAACAAGCCAATGTGCAGACAAAACCATCTTAAAATCTATAAAAACCATATCAAAATCTATAAATTTGTTCTTGTTTGGAAATTTCGTTCCCCTAACGGAGCACGCAAGCTGAGACAAAACCATCTCAAAATTCGTAAAAATCATCTTGAAATCCGTAAAACCATCTAGAATCCTTAAACTCATTTCTCCCAACGGACTTCCCAAACACACACAAAAACCATTTTAAAATCTGCAAAACCATCTAGAAATCTGTAAACTCATTTTTCCCAGTGGAGTTCCCAAATACACACTATAATTGATCATCTGCTCACTATTATTGTTCAAAATAAACAAAGTAATTAAAGTAAGAATATACATCCAACTAATGATGATCGGATTCCAATAACCCACCTTAATTTAAATAAATTCAGAGATTGTATTAAATCAGTATTATGTCCGTATATTATCTGTATATTAATTTGAGAGGACATGTTTATTGGAGCGTTTGGAAAAGATAAACGCAAGTTTAACAGTGTTTTTCCTCAAAACGAGATAATCTCCTTCACATATTTACCTCGATTTACGTAAAAGTACTTCTCTGCCACGTTCCTAAACGGACACAATGGCTATTTAATTTCTCTCACTCTTTTTTTTTTTTCTTTGAAAAGAAAACAATATCATCAGGTACGTAGTACTTTGTGATGATCTGTGTATATTAATTTGAGAGGACTCAAATCGAATCCAAAAGAATTGCGAGATAATTAACTACTTTAGTAATATGATGATGAAATAATATTATTTGTTGCTCAATATATATATATATATATATTATGAATATGTGTGAAAAATATACCCAATCAATTGGTATTCCTAGTCATTATTATTCGATGCTTACTCATTTCCCACTCACTCGGTGGCCTTGGTATCCCTCTCACTTTCTTCTCTCTCTATGAAATCATATCTTCATCCCACACAAACACAAATTTCACAATCGAATTCGAAAACAAGATCAAAAAGCAACAATATATTGATTTGTTCGGTCTAATTAATTCCTACATCATTATCTTTTTTCCCGGCCTCCTTAATCTCCATCGGTTCTGAGAATTCAATGTAAAATCTTTATGCTATGTACGTTGCTTTTCTGGCACTTAAAACCAGCAATTAATCAAAATTCATTATTCTGTGTATAGCAGGTGTAGATAATGGAGATAATTAAGAAGGGATTCCCACGACATCTTAATCATAATTAAGTCCTTAATGACGGCAATTAATTATTATTATACCAAACCAATAAAGCAAGTCGTGGCACTGTCTTGTATTATTATATATATTGGCATTGGATCTGGATGGTCCCGCTGCTTCCCTGTCCGTTCTTTGAAACCAGAATGTGATTCTTCTTTTCTTTAGAGAAGCTTTATATTTTTTTTTTTGTTTCCAAACTTTATATGCTTAGTTTATTTATTTTTTTTAGAGAAATCGTGGGAAAATATCGGAAGCACTTAAGGCAGTGGATATGAAACCAATGAGGTGATTCGTGGGAGAATAAGAGAGTTCAGTAAATTAGGATCCGACAAGTCCTTTTGCTGCCCTATGTTTTCGAAACCGAACTGATTCACTTCCACCAATATATTTATAAGTTATTTTTAACATGTTTTATATAAATTAAAAAAATTTTAAATTTTATTAACTTGTCTTAAGCTCTGACAACCTTTTAATGTTATCTATATTTAATACACATTACACTCAATAAAAACAAAATCGACAAAAAATAAATAAAAGGAAAAACTGTACATTTGACTTATAAATAAAATTAAAAAAATTCTTGCTTTCCTTGCCAAACAAGTGGAATTATAAGTAGAACTAGAGGCGTATTGACAATAATTTAATTACTCACATCAATAATCCCTCCCATCCTAAAGGTAATAGTAGAGCAAAGGGGTTTGTTTTTATGGTAATAATGTAATAGATCAGCTTAATTACTTTGTGTAGTAAATTTACAATGTGTTTTCATGAAACTCTATCTGTTAATTACATATATGAAGGATTTTTCTATTAACAGGGCAGCATGCAATGTGAATAATTAAAAATTTGTATTTTAAGAAAATTAATGTATAGTTTTTAATAAATAATAAATTTAACTAATTTTTCTGATCTATGTAAAGTGTAACGTCCCAATTTTCAACCAAATGCTCGAAGGAATTTTTGCCATGTAAAACAAAAGAGGATTTTCAATATCATTCGTTCAATCATATCATGAACCCAACCAAAATACACAGTTCAAATAGCAATCCAAATCCTCGCAAAATATCAGAGTAAATAGAAAATAAAGCGCGGAAATCCTAGAGTCATGGCACTTCAAAATAATAGCATGTGCCTAAGGGCACAAGAGAGCTAACAAGGCTCACTCCGCAGGTGCCTTCCCTTGCTCCCTACTAGAACAATCACCTGAAAATGTTAATATAACGGGGTAAGATTCCACGCCTCAGTAACTCTGAAAGTTTCTACCACACACAAGCAAACGGCATACAATTAAAGAGGAAGAACTGATTTACGAAAAGCATTTGTATATATATAAAGTAAACATAATATCAACAATTTCATAATTTCTTTCATAACTATGCAACTCACAATCATCATCACAAATAATGCATAATAATGTAATAT
>JANTPZ010090402.1:0-32457 GCA_025593235.1 Vachellia pachyceras | reverse complement strand
AGGGATGAGACTCGTGACTATGTCAAAAAGGTATTCCTTGATCAATGAATGTTTCAAGCATATTTCATGGGTGGCATACGAGATTTCCCCTCATATGCCGAATTGCTGATAGGAATCTTGCCATTGTCAGAAAATATATATTTTTAGTGATTTTGCTTCGAAATGCATTTCATTGTCTCTAAATTTTGAATTAAGTTATCGTTTTGGGGGACATATTTTGAATTCATTTGACAAACCTGGAATCATTTTTCCTGCATATTTTGTGCACAATAATGTTCTTGCGTATCGATTACCTTAAACCTTGAGCTGTCCTCAGTAATTCTCTTCCACTCTACGTGTATAGGAGTTATCCATGTGTCTTGAACTCTTTGCGCTTTACAAGACCTTGTTCCAGTCAAAGCTTTACAAGACCTTGTTCCAGTCAAACGCAAAGAGTTCAAGACACATGGATAACTCCTATACACGTAGAGTGGAAGAGAATTACTGAGGACAGCTCAAGGTTTAAGGTAATCGATACGCAAGAACATTATTGTGCACAAAATATGCAGGAAAAATGATTCCAGGTTTGTCAAATGAATTCAAAATATGTCCCCCAAAACGATAACTTAATTCAAAATTTAGAGACAATGAAATGCATTTCGAAGCAAAATCACTAAAAATATATATTTTCTGACAATGGCAAGATTCCTATCAGCAATTCGGCATATGAGGGGAAATCTCGTATGCCACCCATGAAATATGCTTGAAACATTCATTGATCAAGGAATACCTTTTTGACATAGTCACGAGTCTCATCCCTGTTTGAAAACAAAACCATCAAACTCAAATTTTCAATTTCCCTGGCATGCTCCCTTACTCCCTTTTCCCATTCAACTCGAGCTTTTTTCTCCTCTACCAATTCCAAAGCAATCCTTTCCCTTTCCTGTTCAGTCTAACCCAAAAAAAAGAAAATTTATATTATGGAACACAAAACAAGGCTTCCTTCCGTAAAGATCAATCAAAGAAACTTTCGTACATGTAATAATGTATTTTGAATTTTCAGAATCTTAGCTTCTAAATGCTCAGAATGAGAACCCTAATGAATACCCAAAATATTGATTAATAGCTAACACTTACTATAACAAACTTTTCCATTCATCCATACAAGCAAGACATAAAATTCTGTACAAAATTATGTCAACCTGCAATTTGGCGCGTAGCTCTTCAATTTCTTTCTTTTGACGCTTCAACAGTGCAGCATCTGTCAAAATCTGATGGAAAACGAGAAGGCTAAGTTCCACTCAAATAAAAAAAATCCCCAGTGTAAAGTGATTGTAAACCATATAGAAGACAAAAGGCAGTACCGAACAACATTAGACATTTAGCAAACCTTTGCATCAATAATTGAAACCACTGCCTGGAAGTGAAAATGTGAATGGAAGAAAAAACATAGAAAATGTATAAGAACAAACCTCATTGACTTGAGCGCAGTTTGTAACGCGTAATGCCCTGCTAGCAAATTGGAGACTGCTTTTAGTCTCATCTGCATGTATCTGCCACAAAATAAAGTTTTCTTAACTAGATAAAAATATAAGAGGGGGAAAAGTTCGACTCGGACACGAGGCAACGGATGGAAAAGAATCAACAATGCATCAGAAAAGAAATCAATCTTACGAGAGCAATGATAATAGAAAGCTTCAATGTCTAGACGTATTCAGTACAAAGTAAATGGTAATATTTTCACATTTACATGGACCATTTAAAAAAAGAAATCTTAGATAAAATTGTGCCAAGGAGAAGCTTCTTGCCTGAGCGAGAGTTATATTACATATCATAGCTGTATTAGCATTTCCACCAAGTGCAGGCTGTAGAATTCATGTAAGCTTGCTATCTCGGTAAGGAACATGCCCACTGCAATAAATATTATATTTTTCTTTTCATTTTCTACAGGAAATGTGCACAGCTTAATAATAAATCAGACTTACCCTTGGCTCTCAGCACCTTCACTCAATTTTTTAATCACAGTTCCCAAATCATTAAGCTTTTGTTTATGTGGGAAGCCTCTTTGAGACGCACACCTTCAGCTCCAGTTTTTGCAGCACGCTCAGAACCAGCAAGATCCACTAAATTCTAGAAACGAAGAAAATAATCATCAAGAATATGAAATATTGTGCAACTAGATTCATTTTCTAAAGGGAAGGAAGATAGACAAGCAGACCCAAAATGCATAAAAAGGGAAAAGGAGAGAGACATACCAACACCGACACACGGACAGCATCACAACAAATGCCATTTTCTTCGCCTTCACTTCTATCACGACCCTCAATTATCTATTCAGCCAAAGATATAACAGCAGAGGAACGGATATGATCCGCTATGTCCAGAGGAAAAAGACAAAACAGAAAGAATATATTGCTTACCATGCGAAAAATGGTATGCGACCTACTACTGTATAAATTCATATTTGTCTCCCCAATATGTCTATGAGCTGAATACCAAGAAAGGAACATTAGGATTGAATGCTTTTTTTTTTTTGGGAGTTGGAGGTGTAAAAGAACATTTTTATGGAAACTGCACAATTTACATTACATTCTCCAAATTCCATGAGGTCAAGGACTTGCTCAGGGGAGGCAACAATTTCTTCACGCAACCCAGCAACATGTATTCCGCGCTGTTAGTTTAGACCCAAAAAAGAATGATATAAATACGACAAAACAAACTCAATACCATATATAATAGAATCAATAATCGTAAGAAGGGAAAAAACATCTAGATTCTCATGAATCTGCAATTTTCTATGTTCGGGAACCAGTAAATCATTTATCTCCTCATTATAGATTTCCATGTATGACATTCGAAGAAGGAATTCTCGATCAACGTCCTAAAATAAATGAAAAAAGATAAATGTATCATGGAATATAAAAGATACCACAAATAGAAAGAGCAAGTAGGCTTAATTAAATTGGAGTACAAAGAAAACACTTGATTGACCTCTCTCAATTAAAAATAATCGAAGTTTGAAAGATAAACAGATGCTAAATTTAATTGGACTTACCTAAAGTAACCATCATCCATTCAACATCATCTTTGCATTGAAATGACAAAACAAGATTTGAAGAATATGAGACTAAGAACGGATGGTTATTACCTGTTGAATAATCTCAAACAAATCATGCACCGCAAGAGGGATGACTCCTGGTTCTGTTCGCGAGCCCCTCATGGTATGGGTTTTCCCGCTATTGGTTTGTCCGTATGCAAAAACCGTTCCTTAGATTCACAAAAAATAAAAAAAAATCAGGTACCCAGAATACAAACACAAAATAATAATGAAGAACACCAAAATTAGATAGAAGCGCTCATGGACTAGATACATTTTCACACGAACTTTAAGCATTAAGTTTGTAAGTAAACGCATTCACATAGTTAGGGTCTAATAGTTCACTATCAACGAGGGACTTGCACTAAAACTTGAGCTCAAAACAAAAAATTACCTTATAATTCGAGAACCAACAAATTGTGGAACAAAGAACCAAGTATGCAATATATAAATTACTCTTTTGCATGTAAACTGATAATACCATTGAATCCACGGACAGCAGCGGCAACTATGTCCTTGTTGCAAGCTTGATATAATTGAAGCATACACTTGCACTTCACTCTTTTACCTCATACCTTACCTTTGTGTAGGTTTTTCAGTATCAATTTGCAAGGAATATGTGATGATTTAGAAACCCCCGCCTACAAGAAAAGCAAAAAGATTTACTTAGGGGGGAACTTCTCAACGAACATATAGCAAAAAAAAAAAAAGCAAGCCACTTCATATTGACCACTGAAAACACAGCAAAAACCATAGTTTTTATCCAATCCAGTCATACATATGCCTTGAATTCTTGCATATTCAATATTTAAGCTTGAAGAAAGCAGAAGTTACTTTATCATCTCTAGCAGCCAATGAATTACTACTCCGCATGCTTTTCTGTTCAGGTAACTGAGACTTTCTTGGCAAAATATCTTTTTGCACAGGAGGAACCATTGTACCAGTTTTTCTCACACTTTCCATAGATGTTCCAGCCATACATTTTTTACTATCATAGCCACGCTTCCATTTTTTATCCAACTCTTTCCATCTTCTCTCAAACGACCTGTTGAGCTCCTTTGCCATCATATGAACATCATTACCATGAGGATTATATGACATTGCATTTGAAAAGGTGAGTCCAACATCAGTTGCAAATTCCTCTGCGCCAGAGTAAAGATTTTCCTCCAAATTGCTTTTAATCGTGCCTAAATCCATGGGTTCAGATATAACAAATATATAACCATGTAGCATTATTCCTATTATTCTGGCTTTAATTTGCAATTGAAGGGAAAGGAAATACCTAGATCAAGCAGTAATATTTCCTTGCCACTTTGCGCATCAGCAATTCGTGATAGAGGGGGCAGAGCATTACCTCCATCATCAAATTCAACCCAAGTCCCCATTGGTCTATGTATGTTGATCTTGAGCTTCTTTTTGTTTGAAACATGGGTGGGTGGTCTACAAAGGAAGTTACCCAATCAAATAGGTTGGTTTTACAAACCAAAAGTTAGATTAAAAAGCAAGTGTCAAGCTCCTGCTATAAAACAAACTTCTTCCTTCCACCACCCACTACCTTTCTAACCGCTCAAAAGGCAGAATAAAGGGCCAGCAACATAAGACTTACCTGAACGACCCAATCAACTGCCTTATTAAAATCAAGCCCTCTTGCAGCCACATCAGTTGAGAAGAGTACAGAGCGCTTCTCACAAAACTCAGAGTATATTGCCATTCTTCTCTCCTGCTTCATCCTCCCATGAAGGCATTTCAAGGGTATGCCAGGGCGAAGTTTCTTAAATGCTTCAAAAACAAATTTTACCTAAACCAAAAGATTATTGCTATGAAAATAATGAAAAGTAAGAATTTTCTCCAGAAACACAGATGAATGAAAATCCAACACGACAATGTTAAGAAATAATAAAGAAAATCCTTTGTTATTTCTCATAACATCTCATTGGTTTCTAGATAATGGATTTTTTTTTTGTAACATTGCAAGTAATAGATATTATTCCAACCTGAAAAATGCTCTTCTTCATTGTCATTTGTGTGACTTTGATCTTGTTTATCTGTGCTTGTAGGGGATACAAGCGATTCTTTAGACAATCTTCGCTTGAAACCTCTGATTATCTAAAGGATGATTGCCTGAAATTCAACTGTACAGTAGGAGTTGTAGTTTCAGCTGTAGATTATCGTCTTCAACTTCACTCGGTTAAGGTTCCAGAATCTGACATTATAGCACACTTTGGCATGTTATTGGAAAGTATAGAGGGTTCGGATATTACTTTCAATGTGGCTGGGGAAAAGTTTGCTGCTCATAAGTTGGTGTTGGCTGCTAGATCCCCGAAATTTCGCTCTAAATTATTTGGAGGTTTAGATGAGGATAAAGACAAAATTGTTGTGACAGATTTAGAACCTAAGATTTTGAACTTAGTCTTGCTAAGAACTTCAACAGACTTTGTTTGAGTTGCTAAGAAGACAAGGATTTGTCTAAGCTTTGGAAGCTGTGATATTATCGCATTTAATTCTTTCTTAAATCCACTGTCAAGAATCCGATCTGCCTCATCTAGCACCAAAACATGTATACCAACAAACATTGCAAACCCACTCATGATCCACATTGAACAGAGTATGGTAATGCATATCTGTAAGCAAATATTGGGGCCAAGGGGGACTAATTTCCAAAACTTGAACTTAACAGATAATAATTAAAGCAACACTACTAATCAACACATCTTTAAATAGGCTTACCAACATAAGTTAAATTGTCAAGAAATAAAGGAAGCCAGTCCTGGGAAAGACATGGAACCACTGCTTGACATGATAAAATAACATAAAGATAATTTTCATTTGTTTATTTTTTTTCCCAGCATTGCCTCAAGAATCTGGATTTTTTACTTCATGAAAAAAAAGTAAGAATTATAATCACCTGAATTTGTGAACAGTCGAAATTAGGAGTTTCATCCATGTGTTGTAGAAGGCGACCAGGTGTGCAGATCAAAATGTTCAGCTCATTTATATGTTCTTTCTCCACATTAACTTCCTTGCGACCACCAATCAGCAGGCCAGCACTGAAGTTATGGAGCTTACATACACTTTTTAAAACATCAAACAGTTGACCAGCTAATTCTCTTGTAGGGGATATGATGATGCTGCCTACCCCATCTTCAGGCCTCCATTTCTCTCTATATAACTTTTCCAGGACCTGTCAATAAAAATAAAAGTGACCCAGGATAATAGATGAAAATATAGTAGCATTGGTGGGAGAACACTGTACAATATTTCAACTGTCAATGACAGAAATTGCAATGAGATTTTCACAATATTTCAACTGTCAACCGATACTCGGGATTCCATGAAACCAATTCCAAAAACGATTTTTCCTCCCCAGGACACCCAATTAGCCTAAAATACTGTCGGTACTTAGGAATCAAATTAACCAACAAATCATTTGGGAACCCAAATTCCCTTTCCACGTGAAGCAATTTATCCGCACTAATCACCTTATTCTTCGACATCATTAACAATTTATAAAAAGAAATCCTTAAACCCTAAGCCGATCGCTAACATCATTAACAATTCTGTAAATCCTTTTTTCTTCTTCCAGGAAATTTCTAAGCCGATCGCTAACTCTTAGAAAAAGAACACGCTTCGATTTTGGTTTGATACGATCGTAGTATTCATCAAATAGGTCAGGGTTTTGGCTCAAAAAGGTCTTAATTTTAACAGTAAGACGCATCCTCTCGCGCTGTTTCTCAAGATATCGCAATGGGATTACTTGACCCGGTTCATTCAGAACCTCCCTAACAACACGAGCGCAGAGCTTATACCGCTTGTCTTTCTCTATCGCTAGGTCTAGTTCAGGGTCTTTTCTCCATACTACTCTGAGGCTACTTATAAATTTTTTCACGTGAAGATTGAACTTGTGATCTGCAACAGCAACATCTACTTTGTGAACGAAAATGTTGCGAGTTTTGTTGAGCATACCTGATGTGGACGAACAGGCTAGCCGCACTTCCGCCAGCGCCCCTTCAAAGAACAGAGAGACTGAGAAAGCTAGCGAGGACAACCACAGATCAAGGGGCTTTCTAACAAAATGTACAGAACGAAGATGGGCTCATAGTTCAGATTTCACAGAAAAGGAAATACACTACAATTAAACCCAGCCAAAATCTACTTACAGGTATGAGTGGTAAGAAGAGAGGATGAAGACGGAGGGAAGGAATTATAACAGCTTATACTTACAGGCGTGAGTGGTAAAAGTAGAGGTAAACATATGGTACTCAGCAGAAAAATGCTTTCACCACCATCTGTGGTTCGACGATCATAATTGACTCAGATGTCCTACCAAAAGCACTTGATGGAATGAGAGAGAAGGGAAAACAACCTCAGAGAAGACGAGGAGAGGCGGAGCTGAAGGCTCTTGAACAGTGTGAATGATAATGTATGGCGGGTGTTACCGAAATCCCCCTTTAATTTTTTCTTGCCTTCGAAGTCTTGAAGCTCCAAGAACAAAAAACGCTTTTCGAGCTTCAGATTTTTTGAAAGCCCCAGAGGGATGATGATGGGTCTTCTTTCTGTTGCTGCTGTCGTTGTCGTTCATTATTGTTTCGCCTGCAAAGAACTGAATCAACGTGACCAAATACCCAAGGCTACGTCATGGTACAGTTGCTCTGTTTCTCTGCTCTCTCTCTCCCCCTATCTCTGTGTGACCATTTCAGGCTTCTCTCTCTCGCCTCTTGCGCTCTTCCTTTCTCATTTCCCGAAACTCTCCTAATTTGTGTTGAGAAGTTGGAAGCATCAAACCTCTCTCTCTAGTCTTCTGCATAGACTGGTCCTCTAGTCTACCATAAGAGATTCAGCTACGTATATCCTTCTATGGATTATTCTTCGTTACTCATTGGCCAACTGGAAACTGTTTTCGTTTTTCCTTTTTGAATGCAAAAATAAATCATGTCCTGCACACAATAATTAAGAACGTGTTGGGATATTTAATTGAAAAAAAAAAGAACATAGGACTCTTTTGTATGGGTTAACAACCGGTTACATTCGAACCCATTTGAAACAGCGTTACAAAAATATATTTAAAAAAATTAAAATAAAACTTTGTTCATATATTTAATTTGTATATTATAAATTATGTTGAAAAAGTAGCTGATACTATTAATCTAAACAGGCATTTTGAGCGTTGCTAGTTTTTTATATCCTTTTTATCCCGTCAATGTTTAACACTTTTTAAAATTGTATTATTGGATATTTGATTAACCTGCTCATATGAATAGAGGCTTTCCAACTAGTATGCATCTCCCCAATAGTCTTTTTGAATAAAATAGGATTGGAAGTCAGTCGATCCATTTTGTAATCTATCTAGTACGCCTCAGTGTGCTTGTTTGGGAATGCATTTTAAAGCTGTAGAATGCAATTTCATATGAGTCAAGATAAAATTTCTTTCACATACTTACCTCGTAATCCGTAAATCATTTTCCCGATGAATTCCCAAACAATCACTATGTCAAGTGCCCTTGAATTAAGCATATAACTAATTTGAGATATCAAAACCACTTCTTTGAGGATCAATGCATTTTAAAAGGTGAGGAAAAAATTAGTCGCGGTTCTCATAATTTTATAACCAAAAGTTCATTAATTTAGTATTTTGCATTTTTGGAGTTTTAAGAAATAATAACTTAAGAATTTAAAATAGTTGAATCCGTAAAATAAGATATTAGTAATAAATATAAATTATTTAAACTCGGAGATGGAATGATGATAGCTAAACGGTTAACTTACTTCCTTTAAACATGCGTTAAACAAGACTGCAATCATTCAAGACATTATTACAAACTGGTATTCTGAGCCATAAGTTGAACATCACCTAAAAATAAGTCACGTTATCGGTTATATATAATAAATACTATACAACTACATACTTGTTAGAATATTTTATATTCTTTTCAGTTGTGAATAGATATTATAAATATAAATTTAAACAAAATCAAGTGAACTAAAATATTAAATTAAAAATCAAAATAAACCTGTCAATTAATTTTTTTCTCAACCGGCATGTATTGGACCTCCTCCATGCAGAACCGTCATAGCATATATATTTGTAGGATTTTACAGTCATTTAGTATTATTAGGTTATGTAATAATTATGCTGCTACTATCGGGCCTGTTTGGTAATTATGGGCTTATTTTCATAAGCACGTTTAACAGTGTTTTTCCGCAAAACGAGACAATCTCCTCCACATATTTGCCTCGGCTTATGTGAATAAGCACTTATAAGTGGCTTATGGCAATTTGCCAAACGGGCCCGATATATAACTCTTTTGTGTGTGTTTGAGAACTTCGTTGGAAGAAATAAGTTACGGCTTTCGAAATGATTTTATAGATTTCGAGATGGTTTTTACAGATTTTGAGATGGTTTTATATTGGCCTACGTATACCGTTGGGAAATGAATTTCCAAACAAGCACAAGGTAGTATCGAAACAAAAAATTAGGGAGTGTTTGGAATATATAATTTTAAGCGATTTATTCAATAGAATAGGTAAATATATAAGATGAATTTTATCTTGATTTACGTAAAAATGTGTTTAATTGGTGAGACACTAGGGCCAATGTGTAAACAGAGCCACATATTAAACTGTTTGAAGTTGGCCGGCATAACATATAGGGTTGAATAATACTTTATGGTTGCAAAAATTGTCCCAGAGGTAGCAAAGAAGATTAGGGGAGCAAAAATTTTACTTGAATAGGAAAAAATAGAGCATATATTAATTTGCACTTTTTTATTGTAAAATTTTTTACAACGGTACAAAGTCAAGTGGAATCTTCTTTCTTTTTAAGTCATACCAATATTTGATGTGGTGAACCGTCAATTACTCTTAAATTTATTTAAACACCCAAGAGCTAAGATGTCACACAAGCACATAAATGAACTTCAAATCCCTTACATAGTAAGAAACTCAAACGTCTTACCACTAAAATAAAAGATGGATCATATTAATTTATACCACCTTCAATTGTAAATACAACGTTGAGTTATTAAATTTTATATTTAAAATGAAAGGTGTTATATTATTTATAAGGTTAGACACTAACAACGTGAGGATTACAGGTACAACTAAACTAAACTTGATTGTGGAGAGGGTTAATGGAAATAGATGCAGCCACGCAGGGATAAACGTGAGAAAGTATGAGGGGGTAGGTAATAAAATGGGGTAAAATTAAAAAATAAAATTGTATTAAATGTTAATAAGCCCTCAAAGTCTATCTTACAAAAGGGAACAACACATGCTTACAAAGCCCCATTTACAATAAGGAATGAAATTAAGGGGTATTGTACAATATTTTCAACCCATTCACACTGAAAGAAAAATTAAATTTGTCTTAAATCAATATAAATATACCAACTTCACCTTTATTGATGAGTTTTTGAACAAGGGAGCAAAATATGAAACTCGCATTTAAACATTAATTACTTACATGGGTAAAGTTGATAAACACTTCCCCCAATACAAAATGTTTCTATTTGGGAACGTAGTAGAGAAGTACTTTTACACAAGTCGAGATAAATGTGTTGATGAGATTATCTCGTTCTGCAGAAAAACACTGTTAAACAGGTGTTTGATTTTTGGGAATGGGGTTCTAAGCAACCCGGAAATGAGTCACTTCAACATACTATAACTTAGAAGCATAAAAGATGATGATTAATTTAGGTAGTAGGTAGTGAATGAAAGAATATTTCTCTAAATGACACGTATAATGAATCTAACTTTTCAATTACTCTCTAGCCCTCCAAGTGACCTGTACTTTACATCAGCTTGTGAGTTGTGTGAGGCAAGGTGGGGGAGCAAGATGTTGGGAAGGAAGAGTGCTGGGATTACAAATGCATGAGTTGTCTTATCCTGATTGGTTACAGTACAAGTGAGCTGGTGCCGTGGGTGCGTATAAAGAATTCCTCTGCGTCTAATGAAACGATGCTTTCACATCAACAAACCTCTGACGGCGCCACGAACGCCAAATGCCTTCCCCGTTCCGTTCCCTCTCTTCTTTAAAGTATTTCTCCATCGCGTTTTTAAACGGACCCTAACGATAAGCCTCAACTAATCCTTGGTTCAAATAATTAAAGTTTAATAAATTATCTTCCATATATATTCTGAATTACATATGTGTATTATTAAATTATATATATCAATTTATAGGATATACAACTAAATTTGAAAGAAAAATAAAAATATATAGTTTTATTTAATTTTATCAATCTCTATAAACGATAGTTGAGGGCCTATACAGTTAAGAAGACCTGAGGTGGTATGCCTTAAAAATTAATAACTCCTGAGTTTAATATTTTTTTAATAAGGAAATAACGGTTCAAACAATATTGATTCAAAGGTTCAATTATGCATTCAATTAAATTTCAGTATTATTATCTTTTTGAAGGTAAATACCATTTAAAGCATAAACATGAACACCCTCTCTCACCCTAGATTTAAATATTAATTTACCGGATTAGAGAGGTTAACGTTTTCCATTGAACCGGCCCCATTAGTTCATTTAAAAAATTTAAGAATGCTATCGGGAAGAGAAACACACCTTCTCTTCCGAACAGGATCAAACGATTTAGTGCCCATTAGAAATTCGTTAGAAAAATGATCTTATATAAGATGAGTAGAAAAGTTTTATCATAATTTATGTACAATTTAAAGAAGAAGAAGAAAATAAGTGTTTTATAAAAAAAAACCAGTTTAAGAGAGAAAAGAACAGAGAAAGAGAAGAAAATGAGTGGTTCGAAGGGGAGGGTGCATGTCTCGATAGGAAGGGAGGGGCGATCCACGTGGAGCGGTCGATTTCCAACCCACGTGCTCCCTCCCTCTGCATGCCTCAATTTCTTTTAATTATTTTGCTTAACAAAAAATGTTGTTTCATTCATTTAAAAGGCGCACTTATTTTAAGTTTCATTTTTTAATTCCATGAAGTGTTTTCTTAATCTTGACTTTGATATTACCAGTCTAATTAATTAAAAAAATATTAGCATTAAAATTTTAAAGGTTGACAGGATATTTTTAAATATTCATTCTTAAAAAATAATTATGCTTGACACAAAATGTAATTACTCAAGACTGATGATAATATGATTAGGGGACAAAAAGATATTTTGTAAAATTTATATCCAATGTTGTATAGCAATAGCATGACTCGCATATTTAATTATATTTGTTAATAAAAAAATTTGATGGAGTATTTTGTTTCTGTGCTGACATGAACCCAGACCAGTTAGGGCTAAGGTTCCATGAAGGCAACACCTGTCGCTGTCACTCTATAATTTTGTTTTGGTGTTAACTTTAAAAAAATGGTTTTTAAGGAATCAGACCATCAATTATTTTTTTTCCAAGACATTGGACAACGAAAGTTTATTTTAAATAATGTGACTGTGTTTATGTTTTTGTTGGGGGGGGGGCATTTCATAGACACAGAAGTTAATAGAGAATGGGAATGGAAATGATGCAAACATTCCAAACAGTGATTTTAAATTCTGCATTGGACCACATGGCTACGACCAACAATATAATACATACAAAATAATATAAAACATAAATTCATGGATAATTTTTTAGGTGATATATTAGGGTATCCATCATCGACAGCAGTGACTAATCTCATTCGCTGATTGTAAGCGTCTCGATGGGTGGGACAGCTGGCCCTGAATTTTAAAAGAGTTGCATGCCAAATTTATGATTCGAATCCCTGACCTTGTTAAGCTTGAATCAGCCCCCACCACTAAACCAACCCAGGTTGAATAATTTTTTTTTAATAAAAATAATGATCTATAAGAGGATCTAACACTGGGAGATACACACAGTGAAACGATACTCGTAGATCATAGTGCCAAAAGATACACACTGTGAGAGATATACCCTTATTTATTTGGTTGCTTGTATCCTCATGCATTATTTTTTTTTAATTATTAAATGATGGGGTTATTTTTTAACGACACGTCACACGAATAATCTACATGTTAATTAAAAAAAGGTGAATAAATTATTCTGTGAAGTATTAATGATGGGATGTCGTATATTTAGTGTTAGAAGGAGAGGCCTCTTCAGATCTCGATCATCCGGAAAGGCTAATGTACGTAATATCAGTGACAGATTGGTTGTTCAACGCCACTCCCAAAGTGGCATCCTCTTCTAATTGGATAATAGTATAATAGCTCCGTTTGGTAAGCCCGTTAGCATAACGGGTGCGCTTACTGAGACACTTTTCCTCTCACATAAACTACCTTGAAATCTGTGTCCGTTCTCCCAACGGGCTATCCAAACGGAGCCAATAATGTGCATGTTTATGAACGTTCCTAAACTTTCTAAAAACACGTTTAACATTATTTTTTTTTTGTAAATTGAGATAATCTCTTTCACACATTTACATCGTTTTGCATAAAAGCACTTCTTCACTACTTTCTTAAACGGCCCAATATGGATAAATAATTGTTATACATTTATTTAATTGATTTGTTCAGGCAAGTAAATGCAAGTATGTGGATTAAGAGCTTGTTTCGATGGCATTTCTGAAACCTATGTTTGATTTTAAAATATAGATTTTACTTGAAAATCTAGGTTTTGTCCAGGTAGTCACATTTTTTAAGAAAAATTATTTTGGATACAAAACCTTGGTTTGAAACCTATGTTTTGAAAAAACTATTTTCTTATCAAATCACACCATCTCCTAATAAATTTTCTTTTTTCTATTTTTTTCTTCTTTATCTTTCCTACCCAATTTTTATTTCAAACTCTGTAAAAGTAAAAAACTTTTCAAATACAATCTTTTAAAACCTAAGTTTTAAAATATAATTTTTTACCTCAGAATCCGTAAAAATTATTCTCCAAAATTTAAGTTTTACCTCAAAATTTTAAAAAACTATTCTAAAAGGAGTTCGTGTTCCTTCGTAAGGTTGACTAAAGGCAGGAAGAGGAGGTCGGTCAGTCACTATCAAAGTTTGATTATTAATTAAGAGGCTTAATGAGGATCTTGCCTTTCACCATCCAACGGGTCTCAGCCTCAGGGAAAAAAAAAGGACAGAGAAAGGAAGATAAAATGTTCTATTATGATCACATAATTACGAGAGAGAGAGACACAGGAATGAGATAATATATATTAATATATATATATATCTTATCGGTGGAGGAATATTATCAATGTCGATTATGTATTAAGAAAAGCCCAGTGGCAGAGTGGGAACCAGATTACATTCTTAAACTAAGTTTAATTAAAGTCTTAATACGCCCAACTTGTTCTGCTAGTATCCTCCGCTAATGTAAGCTTAAATATATATGGGAGAGTATATGAATATCCGCGGGCTATTATGTGTAAATTAAAAATCCAAATAACAGAATTTATGTAAATCTTTTTATACCTTGTGTGTGCATATCTTTTAAATAAATTTACCATCAGGTCCCAAATACAAGAATTAATGAATAAAATGTTTTAAAGATTAAAAAAATTACCATCACATCCCAACAGTAGCTAACATGATTGTTATTAACGGCTGATAATATTGTTAATAACAACTGAATAAGCTACCGCTAAGACCTGATGATAATTTTATTAATCTCTAAAATTTTTTATTTATTATTTGAGAAAATGGTATCTTTCCTTGCCTTATCATCGCATTCATAGGTTTTATTCCACTGCGGGCCCCATGTTGACATGTTTAAATGATTATAGAGGAAGAAGATGTTGAGGACAAGAGATTTACACAACAGGGAGGAAAGATATTAATAAGTAGAATAATGCATGGCGGAGACCGGCGGGTGGATGGGATCACCAGCGTGGCTGTAAATTCTTACAAATGGAGATAACAAGAATTTGTCCCAAAAGCATCAAATTAATATAATTAAATATCAACCCATCAAATCAGAATTACGATCATGAATATGCATCTGGAATTTCTCCTTTTTTAATGAATTTTATCGTTGGCATGAAAAAAAAATAATAAAAAAGAAGAAGAAGGGAAAAAGCATATGTTTTAAGAACCAATTTTTACTATTAAGTTCCCTATTAGCATCTTTAATTTCCACAATAAGCTAACCTTTTTGATTCATTCATTCTTCTTCTGCTTTATATATATATCTTTAATTTTTTAATTAATCATTCCAACAACTATGATATTCATGAATGTTAAGTTTTATTCGTGAGTGACTTAAACATTATCTGGGCGTTCGTACAAATTAGATATTCCGTACAACCGACGATTGATAGTTTGGAATCTGTCTAATGTTTGGATTAGGTTTTTTAATTAATTTTACTTTACACAAGCCGATGTAAATATGTGAAAGTGATTTTATCTCGATTTTACGTGAAAACATATTTTTAATCGATTCTAATGTCATTACTAATTGTCAGAACACAGGTTAAATGATAACTGGTTTATGAATTATAAATAATACAGCTAATTTGCTAATTTTTTTGCCTGCACTTTATTTTCGATAACATTTTTTTCCCAACACTAATTTATTAAATCAGCACATAGTGAGAGGCCTCATGTATGTATAGATTAAACAATCCTCTCCTCATATCCCTGAGGTATAACACAATCAGAAAGTGGGAGATATTTGCTATATTTATAAACTATTTTTTTCTAAATTACCCGTATTGATGTTCTATCGGATCAACACTAATCGAATGAGTGGGTGAGGAGTTGAAAAGATGATTAAGGTATTTTAGAAAAAAATATGTTAGGTTGAAATGCATCTTTATATCGAAATATTTGGAAGAACTATATAAATGTCCTGAATAAAATTAGAGAGCAATATATCACATGAGCATTAACATTCAAATTTGTGTGTGTTTGGGAAATTCATTAGGAGAAAGGAGTTAGGGCTTTCGAGGTGATTTTATAGATTTCGGGATGATTTTTATAAATTTCGATATGATTTTGTCTTGACTTACATGTACATGTACCGTTAAGAAAAATAAGTAACTAAAAAGCAAAAATGTTACTGCAGACCAACATACCGTCGTCTGCAAGGATATTAATATTATGCTTAAACCTTTTTTTTCTGTAACTTCCTTTTTATTACTCTTCCTTCTTTTTTAATGTTTGTAGAAACCATTGATTTCCTATTTCTTGTGTAACTTTTTTAAACTTTATTAATATCATTTTTCCTTTCATAGAAAAGATTCTTACCCTATACCAATGACTTAAAATTGACCCTTAAAAAACAATTATGTGTTACATCATTCTACAGTTTTTGGAAGGGTACCCATAACTTCTCTAACAAAATAACAATACTTTCGAAATAAAAATAAACTTTAGCCCTTATGTATTTATTTATTTCAGTCAATCCCCACAAGTTGAATGGAAGAAATCAAGTAGATACTTTAATTTGCCACTTTTTCAACCGTGTGAGGAGGGGTTCAAAGTCATTCTCTTTTCTTTTCTATTTTGTAAATAATTTA
The DNA here is from genome assembly GCA_025593235.1 of Vachellia pachyceras. NCBI lineage: Eukaryota > Viridiplantae > Streptophyta > Magnoliopsida > Fabales > Fabaceae > Vachellia > Vachellia pachyceras. The sequence goes on along the minus strand of JANTPZ010090402.1, from coordinate 15,949 downwards.
ATTTAATTGATTCCACACTCCCAAATTCTAAAATTCAAACACCTCTTTCAAATTTCAACCCCAATATATATACTTTTCAGTTAAAAAAAAGCCCAATATTTCTAAATGTGTATTTGATCAACTTGTCGCTCTTATTCTTTTTATTACAATATTTATTGGTCAATTAACGCAGTTGCAATGAAAAAAAAAAAGAATACCACTTAATTATAATGAATATTATCAATGCAATTAAAAAGCATATCATGTTACTCAATTTGTTCCCCCCCACCCAATCATCTCTAGGAAAAATCTATTATAAGTCACAATGATACAATAGTAACTTAAATTTACCAACAATTTGATTTTTTTTATTATTTTATAGAATTTACTATTATTTAATCTGAACTGATTAAACCAATTCAAACTAAAATTAAAATCAGTTGTGGTAGACCAACCGAATATGTCTACACAGTGAATTAGTTCAAACCGTTGGGGTTGGATTTGATTTTTGATAAGAATAAAATCAACCCAAAACTATAGTAATATAATAATGCACAATACACAAAGCTAGCTTACAAATGTAAGAAAGTAATTTACTTAGAGAAAATAACCAAAAAGGGTGGTGGAGGGCTAAGTGGGATTTATTTATTAGTGTAAGCTATTCCTAATTAATTAATAGGACCCCACCATGATTAAGCAAATTATAATGGCCAGCAACACTTGCTCCAAAATTTCACCATTAATTAACAACACACATACACACACACGAAATCACACTTGCCTCCACTCATCAATTAAAGTCTAACATGCACAATTTTCTTTTTTTTAAAAAGTAATAATTAAGAAGCAAAAGATCAATTGGCTTATCGTGTAAAATCTGATAGATTATATTCCATTCAGATTAGGGATCAGATCCCTCCATCACTGCAAATTTAAAATATGTATATATATGTATGTATGTGTATATACACACACAAAAGAAATTATTGTATTGTTTGGAAAAGAATATATATGCCTCTTTATTTGATTATACTCCTCACGATTATTTTATTTTTATTTTTATTTTTCCCATAAAGATTTGTACTCGTATCTTGTTACCAGAGTCTTCTCTATGAAAACTGAAAAGTTCCCATTGCTTTGGATTATACTGGGAGGTGCTGTGAGAAAGTTGAAACATAAAATAATGGGTTTATTTGTTGGAGCGTTTGAAAAAGGCAAACACACCTTCAACCATTTTTTTGTAAAATGAGATAATTTCCTTCACATATTTACTTTGACTTGCGTAAAAATACTTATCTACCGCGTTTCCAAACGTGCACATATGTCTCCTCCTTGTACACTACTTTGTACCCTACTAACTATAATATTTAGAAAATTAACATGGATCATTAAATAGTAATTAGCTGCATTTCGCATATACATAACTAATAAACAATTTTTCTTCTTCAGAGTTGGATTTGTCAACTTGAATTAATAATATCATTCACTATAACAAAACCATATTTTTTATTTTTTAGATATAGGGCTGGTTGTTGTATGAATCACACTTTGTATTTATTTGTCTAAAAATTTAATTCCTAATTAATTACATACCTCACATAGTGCTTGTTTGGGAATTCTTCATTCCCAACCGTGCACGCAATTCAAGACAAAACCAGCTTGAAATTCGTAAAAATCATCCCGAAATCTATAAATTCTTCTTGAATTCCGTAAATTTTTCTCGAAATTTATAAACCATTTTCTCTCAACGGATTCCTAAACATACCCATAATTTTTCCACCCATCATATCCTCTCATTTCTTTTCATAATCATTATCTCTTTCTTCTATACCCTCTCTGTAAATAAATAAGGATATATTTAAAAAAAATACAATCTTCACTCACTTACTTACCTTCAACCAATTTTAACCAACTTTTAATTTATATAATTCGATCATCTGTAACCTGTATACATATAAGACGAGAGGAAGGATTATGTGTGTGTATATATATATATATATAGAGAGAGAGAGAGGAAGGAGGTGGGACCAGTGATTAAAAATGCAAGATCCCATATTGTGGAGAACAACTGCGTTCATGTTTCTTGGCTGTCCTATGTGCCATCCATCACATTTATGATTATATATAATAACTTTTTTTTGTAACTCTTTTAATTAAAAGAGAACAATGTATTATTCTACAACACTAATTAAAAAAATGAACAAAGAGATGCTTACTCTGTTAATAAAATTCATTGATAAGATTTACGAATCGCAAACAGAATTTGAATTTATGTCCTTATAAAACAAATGAGAAGCATTTTATCAACCTTAAACAAATCAAATTCTATCATTGCAATCTATGCGTAACTTTAATTCGAGTTCTGAGCAATGAAAGGAGGGTTAGTGAAACTGGGTATTGATGGGAGAGTGATCGTTTGGATGTAAAATAAAAAAAAGGATATATATATATAGGTGTTAGTGCAAAGTGGCTTAGGTTTTTATAAAGAATGGGCATGATTAGGGTTTATTAGTTACTAAGTTGAAATATGCACATCCATATGCATAAAAATAGATTAAATAAATTAATGAAGAGTGTGATTTCAAAAAAATAAATAAAGAAAAATTATTTGGTGTTGGAGAACATGTGAAGACAATAATGATGCACGATACGATTATTACGATAGCATTTCCTCCCCTCCACGCTAGCCATTTTTAAGGTTTAATCTGTGGGTCCCACTTCTTAATTAATCAAACAGATGAATCAGCAAACATTTTTCATTATTCTGTCAAATACTCAAATTCAAGTATATGAGATTTAATTTGGTCAATAAACTACATTTTAGAACGGCTTCGTGGTAAGAACTTCTTTTTAACGGTACACGCAAGTCAAAACAAAACGATCTTGAAATCCGTAAAAAACAATCTCGAAATCCGTAAAAAATCATCTCGAAATCCATAAAAATCATCTTGAAATTCGTAAATTCTTTTCAAAATTCGTAAACTCCTTTCTTCCAACAGATTCCCAAACATACACTTCATGTGATAGCATAACCTGCTGAAAAAAAAAAATTTGTGTTTCATTTTCATCCTTTCAGATTGTGGTACGTCATTTGCACATTCTTATTTTTTTTGGGACAAAGGTCATTTGCACATTCAACAAGTTATTATGCATTATATAACTCTCTATCCATTTATTTACTGACTGCATTAATATAATTCCTGATTTTTAAGGTTTAATCAAATCTTGTTTTTAATGCACCGTAATTTCAAACCGTTAGTTTTGGTTTATGTATTATTTATTTATTGGGCTCATCAAAGTTAATTTTTATCGCTTAATTTATGAATTTCCAACTTAAAAGGTTCAAGCTTGATAGCTGTAAACGACATGAAGGTTTTTTTTTTATTTTTTGGGGATTATATGGAACAAACAAGGAGGTGTAGGCATATTTAAATATCTCAATCTTTTGAATAAATATGTGAATGTTATTGTTGAAAAGATGTGAAGCTCTTAATTGTTGATTTTTACAGAGAATCAGATGCCTAATGTTGCTTTGTTTTTCAAATAAATTAAATGTACCCTTAAATTTTAAAATTTACTGCTGCCTAATACAAGGGGGGGGATTATGGTATAAGGCTGATTCTTCCACTAAATTATTTTATTTCTTTTTAAAAAAATAATATTCATTGCATACATACAACACTAGATTTCCAAGCAGGGATATTCTTGCATGAAATTTTAAAAATATTATAATGGAATATATACAAATATAAAAATCTTAACGCATTGCTTATATAAGATGAAATAACGCATTTTTACATTTGGGGTATTTTTAGCGCTCTAAAATTAAATATAAAAAAAATAAAAATCTTGTTTAGATCATTTTCTAATTATCAGTTTTCCCACATAAAAAAACAGATTCAAAACTACATTTAAAAAAAACAGAAAGAAGAAAGAACTGTTGCAAAATCTTTGAAGGGCTTAAATTAAAATGAAGCATGAGTGTACGGACGACGTACACCTTTCTTCCATCATCCTCATCTTAACCCAAACCTAATGTGTTGAGAATCTCGAAGGCAGGAGTTATTTAAAGGGGAGGGCAAAAATCTTAACTTCTTAAAATATTTTTGTAATTGTCTTTAATTCAACAAATCCATTTAGAAAAGCGGTAAAAAATTATTTTAACGTTTTACAAAGTAAATATGTGAAGATGATTATCTCAATTTACAAAAAAATAATGTTGAATATACATTTGATGAGCTTAAACGCTCTCCCAAATAGACACAAAATAAAGTAGGTAATATATCTGTCTGTTCACATTGATATTAATATGATAGTAAAACTCGCATATATAAGTATATATTTTTCGTTACACAATCATAAGGTCTTTGAATCTAAAATATTTTAAAAACCCATCAATCAATTCTTGTGTTTTATGAGGTAGAACCACTCTCACATGTTTAGTGATAATTTTTAAAATTTAAAGAGGATTTACAAACATATTTATAAATTATTCATAAATAAACTCTCTCAGTAACATAGATATTTTAATCCAATAATTGATCATAATAAAATGAGTTATGATAGCTTAAATATGATGCCTATAATATAAATTCATCTCTTGGAAGGTTATTGCCAAATTAGGCTTGCTAATGCTTACGCATAACTAAATAATTATTTTTCAAGATTTAATTCCTCATGTTAGCGATTTTTTCTTAGAATGATATGGTTATTTATGTAAGAGTTATGACTAATTGTCACCTAAACATAATTGGAAAAAAGACTAAAAAGATTACCAATGGCAGTTAATAACACTCGGACCATCGGAAGGCTTCAAAATAAAAAAAATTGAAACTCGTGATTTTATATTTTATTTCAATTTTCAAAAGTGAAGAAGCAACGAAGCTGATTTTTTTAGAGGTTTGAAAATAAAACAGGTGTTAATAAAAATAAATTTTCCCCCAGTCCTGAAGTCCAAACTCAAGGGGAAACAGCTAATTGTCAAAGGCAAATAAAAAAAAAAGAACAGTAATGGTATGCATAAATTCAAAGATCATTACCCAATGAAGGGTTAAGGGAGATTAAAGAAGACAATATAAACTTTAAGATTAACTTAAAATAATTATAAAATGAACCATACATGCAATAATAGAGGACAAAGAAATAAGTACAGAATAAAATAAAATTGCATTAAGCAATAGCAATTTACATTCATGATCTCAAAAAGGACAAATAAAAGGCATGCCATACATTCTGAAAATATTTTCTATTATAATGTAAAAATCTTTTTGAGTAAGGGAAATAAAAGAAACATGAAAGGCAGATTTAATAATTAAAATAATGGAAAGTTAAAAAAAAATAATGGGGGGACCATATGGTAGAGTGATATAAATGTAGAGCCCAAAGGCAAATGCCAAAAGGATCCTATCAAACAGAGGAAACATGATTGTCCCTTCACACAAAAAAAAAAAAATACAAAGGAAGTGTCTTCAGACACAAAGAACCATTATTCACAGCAAGAAATTATTTGTTTAAGAGTTAATTAATTAATGTCATAGAAAAAGATGTTAATTAAAGAGTGTTTAGTGGAAGCAGCTTGTGGTTGTACTTTTTATAGTTAGTTAAATCAAAAGCCATTTGTTTATAACAATGTCAATTAGGCCTCAAATTATTGTCTTCTTGTTATTCAACTTCATATAATTAAAGTCTCTCTCTCTCTCTCTCTCTCTCTCTCTCTGTTTCTTGGCAATTGGCATCTTCTCAGTGATTTTCCTTTGCAGCTTCCTTTGTTTCTTTCTCAGGAAAAAAAAAATGAAAGTGTAAGAGATGGATTGGTTGAGTTAAGATACTACGTATCTTCTTCTTTTGGGCATAAAATTTTTTGGTCATTAGGTAAACTAGTTTTATATTATTATTAAGTGCTATATGAATCATTAAGGAAATACTTGGAGTTATTAAAAAGTTAATAATCGAGGAAAGAATAAAGTTAGGGGGAATTACCCATAGATCCCAAATAAGGGGATGCGTTACAAAATGGTTCAAAAAGGTTGTTCATGACAAGTCGAGAAGCACAATTTACAAGTGAAGCAGCTATCATTTACAACCTTTTGGGACATTTTGTAACACATTCCCTTACTTGGGATTTATGGGTAATCCTCCCAAAAAGTTAATAGTTAGTGTGTCCGTTTGGGAATGCGGTAGAGAAGTACTTTTAAGCAAGCCGAGGTAAATATGTGGAGGAGATTATCTCATTTTTCAGAAAAATACTGTTGAACGTACTTTTGGAAAATAAATAATCTTTTCCAAATAAACACAGTTAGTTACAGAGTTTTTTTTGTTTTTGAAAAAGATTGAATACAAACAATGCAATCTTATGGACACTATTTTTGATGTTGCCCAAAAAAGTGATGGGTGACAGATGATACTTTGAAATGGCAAAATAAAAATTTATGTCATATTCATAATTTTCACTGTTGTTTTGTGATTTTTTTCATTACAGAAAGGGTATTCGAAATTGACTAGTGTTAATGTGTATTATCACAATGAGAAATGCAAAATAGATAAACAAACAAATGATTAAATCCAGAAAACATGGGTTAAAATCCATATTTAAAAATTAATATGTTTTGATGCAGAAAAAATACTTATATTTTACATGATTTTATGCACATGAAGTGTCAAACCCTTTAAACCAGTAAAATTTTCAAATAAGAGTATTTTTACCAACTTTTCAGTGAAGTAACTCCACTGCGTGGCCAGCAATTTCCTAATCCGATTGGGAAAAACATAATAAACAAAGAATTGCACTTGATTGTAAACTTCTCAGATCGATGGCTTGTTGGTTTGAAAAATGATTAGATATACAATATGATGTGTTCTTTTTTATAGGCATATGTATCTCTCACGGAGAAAATTCTATTTATAACACCGTTTCATATTAAATGTGGATACATGAGATTTAAAATTTAGTTTATTTAAAAATTTAAATAAGATGTGATTAAAATTTAAACACAAATCATTGTCGATGATGCTGACTGACACATTCTGATCCAATTGTTAGCAAGCCCACAAACATAATTGGACATCAACGAAGAATGATTACATCATATCCGTTTGGGAAAGCAGTAGAGAAGTACTTTTATGTAAGTTGAGGTAAATATATGGAGAAGATTGTCTCGTTTTACGGAAAAAACAATGTTGAACGTGCTTCTGAATGAGAGTTAAGCGTTGCCAAACGAAACTTCATCAGTCTTTGAAGTAAGTTCTCAATCATCATCTAACCTTTACTACGTCTTGGTCCCAAAAAAACTTGATTTTTCTAAAAATCCCAGCTATCAATGGACATGTTTAAATTAGCATTAAAAGTAATTTTTTAAATTAATTCATAGTACGTAAAAAAAAGTGTGTGAAGAATTTTATCTTTAACTTGTATGGAAATGCTTAATGGTTATCTTAACTCTATAACAAACATGATCAATAATCAATTCTAGTTTCACCTGTTCTTTTACATTTTGTAACAATCACTTCTCAACCATCAATAATCAATTCTATAAAAGCAAATGTCATATAAAAAACAGGAGGGAGTATTAGAATTTTAAATAAAAATAGGGAAATTTTCTACCCGTGGAACGTTTGACTTTAATTCACAGCACAAATGGAAGCACACGTCAGATCATTTAGAAAACTATTAAAAGAATAATTTTAATTAGAATGTATATTGAAAATGAAAAATGTTTGAACAAATATTGTAAAAGTGATTTTTTTGTGAAAAGTGAAAAAAATAAATCTCCTTGAGTAATACATATATATACACATTTTTTATTTTTTATTTTGATAAAATTAAAAAATAAAATGATAAAAAGTAGTTAGAATGTTCTAAATCGCAATTTAACATATATAGATCGTAACTTTAAATATATCATAACTTAAAATTTTCACGTCTAGGTTACAATATGAAGTATCCCAGGTTGCAATTTTAATTTTTAAGTCATGACTTGTAATGTTAAGGTCACGAATTGAAATGCATTCTAGGACCATAATGCATTTTGACTCCAAGAATGCATTTTGCCTAAATCAATTGTCAGGCAACCCATCTCTTTCCAAGATACATTCCTCCCGCCGGAATGCATTCCTGACCTCCAAAAGTAGTTTCCAAGAACACCCTATATTAAACCAAAAATATTTTATAGATAAAGCCAAGCATTTTGGATCTTTCAAACAATAGGTGAACTTGGCCATACGAATAGTACGATGTCATCTTGCCTCTTGAAATTTAAATAAAATTAAGAGTATGTTTGGATGTGATTTTAAAAATAACTTTTACAGATTCCGAGGCAAAACCTAAATTTTGAAAAATAGATTTTAGAAAATAACTTTTACAGATTCCGAGGTAAAATCTAAATTTTAAAAAAAGTAATTTGTGTTTGGGAAGTTATCATGAGAATAACTTTTACGGATTTCTAAATAATATTATAATAAATATAATTATAAAAAGATATATTTAAATAATATATTAACAAATAATATAAAAAAAAGAGTTTAAGTGATGTAACAGAACAAAATAATAATTAGGGGGGAAAGAGAGGAAGGGTGATGTAACAGAATAGCTTTTTTAAAACCTAGATTTTAAACCGAAGTTTTGTAACCAAAATAGCTTTTGGGTAAAAAAAATTTATTTGGACAAAACCTCAATTTTGAGATAAAACCTATGTTTTAAAATCAAACCTAGGTTTAAGAATTGGTTTCCAAACAAACCCTAAATAAAAAAAAAACATCATAACAAAATCGGGACCGACAGTCCAAATATGCTGTGAGAAACAGCAAAGAGCCTGCTGCCCTGACATCCACTCAAATAATAATAATGAAGAACATATGCGTTACTTGCGTTACAAAATCACGTTGACATAAATTAAAACAAACCATCTCACGTACATACCATATAAATTGTAAATCACTTTAAAAAAATAGCTTTCACCGTTAATCCAAATGTCATTTAAAAGCTCAACCAACTTCCTATAACGTGAATATTTTTTGGTCGGGAAATGTGGGATTCAAGCTGAAATATGGAATTAATTACGATTTGCACATGAATTCATTTCATATGCAATCTTGTAATAAAAAGGAACTGCAACTTGATATCTGTTACTATTTGCTCATGCATACTGAGTAAGAAAAAACAGCAAGACATGGAATGGTAAGAACAGCAAATAATTTTACACCCAAACCCAACAGATCACATGACACCACAAACAAATGCACAGATCTCATGGATTCAACTAAGATCCGAACAAAAAATCCCAGTTCTTCAAGTAAAATCATGGCAGGCGCAAAAATGATGATTGAATACTGATTTAATTCACATTGTATCGGGGCATGTGCCATCACCTAGCTCATGAATGCCGCAGATAACCCTATCAAACCCGACATTGATCCATTAATTCGATTACAGCGTAAAATCCTGTGGAGCAGAACAAATGGATTGTTAGGGGAAGAACTCGTATCACTCATTTTCAACCAAATCGGAAAATTAAAGCATAGCTAAGGATTAAAGATCATTAAACACGTGAAAAGGTGCACTTGTAACACGAGTTTCAACCTCAGTCTCTGCCACTACATAAGATCATTAGACACTTAAAACGTGCACTTGCAACATAAGTTTCAACCTCAGTCCCTGCCACTACACATGCACAAAGATGATAAAAGATCAACTATGGTAATTTCTCAACCAAAATGCCAAAGGAGCCAGATATTCTCGCATGTGGCATGCAAAGGTGCCCCGCAATAGATGTGCACCAATGAGCAAAGGCAGTCAGTTAGACTACCACTACGTTGGATCAGATGTAAAATGAGGTGAACAGCTCATGTGCACAAGGCAGGTTAATCATCATCTTAGTTGCAGCAATAGGGAAATAGACCTAAAGTAGAGAAATTTTGTAAGCATAAAAGGCATGAGGCATTTAATTTTCCTAGCAAGAGTGCATGACAACTGACAAGCATCAACCTCAACTCAGATTTTTTCGGTTATTTGACAATAATGAGATACTCACCACACTAAAATCTCACACATAAATGGCCCACAAATACAGATAAGCATATCAAAACTGGTATTCTTGGTATCAAAGGAAAAGATCTCCGATTTCAGAATGGACCACAAAATATGCATAGTTAGCCAGCTTTGATTCTACTGAATATGCTTATTGAACATTACCAAAATTGAGTTCCTGCTATTCAGATTCATTATAATTGCTATTTCTACCAAAGCTGAATATTTTGTGATTCCTTAAAATGTCTATTTACATTTCTTGAAAAGAGGGGGTTGGGGGGGGGACAGAACCCAAGTAGGAACAGCAGCAACAAAGAACTGATCTATCATGGAACTAACGCAATAAAAATCAAATTATTTTATTGTATCTATATTCATGTATAAATCAAATTATGAAAGTCACACAAAACTAATTTGATTATAGTACATTCATACAAGGTCCAAATGAAATGATGGAAAAACTAATGCAACAAATGTTACAACAAAATTGACAAAACTACTACTCTCAGACTCAGAACATTTCTAACCCAGTTGATTAACAGATAACAAAAGGGGAAATAAAGCATCATTTGCTTCAACTTACTCAAGCTATTGGGAGATTATAAATTTGGCAAAGCTGAACCAATGCTGCTTGATTTGCTGGATCAACATTTTCACTAATGATCTTAGGGTACCTTCCAGGAGAAAGTGAAGAAAGTCGGGACAATGAAGCCACAAAAAATTCCCTTGGATCTCTTATATCTTTCAGCGGATCCTCTTCTTTCTTGCCAGCATTGTAAAGACGAACAAAGGTGGCAGTATAACCTGCGTTTTCTGTAATATCTGGCATGTCAGGTTCATCCTCAACTCTATCCTCTTCTGGTCGTGAAAGAAGGGTGACAATGCTGTCAACCATCTTCCCCCAGGATTCAGCTGCTCCACCGTCTAAGAAGATCGGAGATTCACATAAAAGTCTAGTTGAAGCAACGGCAGTCAACTTGAGTTCAATAGCTCCAGTAATGAGCCTTAGATTAGGAATCCAAAATTGATTTAGAATCTCAGTAAATACACCAGCCTGAAGGATATTCATAGTCTCAACAAGGTTAGAAGGACCATGCTTAATCAGAAAGAGTGACATGAATATTAAAAGAGACTTAATAAGCTTCACTGTTCGCTTCTTTTCAAGCACTCTGAAAATGGCAGCCCAAATGTGAGAAATATAAGGTTTAATGACAGCATATTCAAGACTCTCGATGACAGTATTAAGCACATAAAATCCTTGCTCAGTTGTGCTAGGAGATTGGATAAGTGACTCAAATATGCCAAGCACCTTACTCAGTCTACCCTCTTGGCTGACCTCATGTGGAGCCTTCTGAAGGAAGGCCTGGAGAAGACGCACAAGTGCAGGAACGTTAGGAGCTCTTTTCCAAGAATCAGGTGACAAAAGGATCTCAAATATCTGCATGTAGATTGCTGGGATAGGTGGCCTGTTCAACTCAACAAGTTGAGCAAGCAATTGAAATGTGTATGGGAAGAATTCAGTAACATCATTGGTCAATATTACTTCAAGCCTAGGGAAGAGACTTGCTTCAAAAACGGATACAAGAGACAAATCCCTCTCACAGGCCCTCCTTACAAGAATCGCCACAGACTCGAAGAGATAATGATTGAAGATGGGATTTTTTGGATTTCTGCATACTTCACTAAGAATAGATGCTAAACTCTCAATACAGATTCGAGCCACTTCAACAGATATATCTGCAACCCCAAGAACCCTCATGATACACTTCATTACATATTGATTTTCTTCAGACTCTGGGTGCTTCAGGGCACTGAAAAGGCTGTTCATCAGCACAGGGAAAATAGGATTGATGTCAGCTGATGTATAACGGGCTCTACCACCCTCATCCTTTACCAACAAGAGCTTTTCAATACAACTTGCAGCATAAGAATGAACAACATTTGATTCCGCAGAAAGGAAACGAACCAAATCTGGAAAAAACTTCAATGCTATGGGTTTTGATATATGACTCCGGAACATAGTAAAAAATTTGAGAGCACCCGCCTTAAGCATCGGATGCCCATTCACATCTGGACTCTGCAGCTCTGGGACAATAACAGATTCAAAAAAGCTCTGTACATCAACAAGTTCTGTTGAGACATAACTGGCTCCAGCCTTCTTGGTTGCAAGAGAAACTACCAAGTATATAGCACAATCCTTGTCCTTCCAATTCACCACTGGATTTGCAGCAAAAGAACTTAATAAAATTTGTATTTGTGCGGAAATAATGCTTTTGACAGTATCCCCATAATGTGTCGCAATCCCTTTGAGTAGCTCACAAGCAATCCTCCTCCTAGTATCAAGATCACTACCTTCCATATCTCTCCTGATAAACTCAATATAATTCATCTCAAAGAGTTCCTCATCATCCTCCCTCAACCTTACATTCGGGATCACAATGCCCTGACAAACCTGTGGTATAACTCCTTCACTAGCAAACAAGGTGTGGTGCACACTAGTGCTAACAGTGGTCAAGAACTTGATTGCTGTGATAGCCAGCTGATCACGGCTAGAAGACTGGGACACATTCCCCAGTAATGTCCACACAGCAAGTGCAAAATCATTCAAGTATGCTTGAAACTCCTCTTCGTTCTTTTCCATATAAAGATTAATATTCTCGCAAACTGCAGCACGAAGCTCATCTACAAGTGCAAGACCACCAGGACCACTATTCTCAAGCGCAGGATAACTTGTGGTAAGGTATTTTTTAAATTCAGCCATCCAATCCTTCATGTGATCCTCAAAAAACTCAGGCAGCTCCTGAAAATTTAACGAATAAAATATCCTACAACATAACCTCTGTGACTCAAAAAGGGGGCGAAGATCAGCAGCAAGCCCTCCAGAGTTTGCGGCCGCATCAATCAAAGAAGCCGTTTTGAGAAATATTTCCAGTAGAGGTGCCGCAAAAAGATCAAGACAATACTTCAAATCAAGCAGAAGATCGTTGGTTTTATACTGGTACCGAAACTTTTTAAAAATAGAATTGGCAGTACCAAGAATGCCATTAATAGAGGCATAATCAGAGGCTTGCGATGCTTTCTGAAGATTTAAAATGAGCTCAGGAAGCAACGCAGACCACGATTTCGGAAAATCATGCTTACCAATTACAGCCAAAGCTTCACTAAGTTGGCTTTGAATCTTGGGAGTGGCCGAAAGCATCAGTGGCACTATCAATGATTTAATCTGTTCCTTCTCCGGGTCAAGTATAGGGGAGAAAGTGGGCACATTGGCGTCATCCGAAGCAGCCGGGACCCATCGGACACGTAGGTGGTTCTTAAAGTTGACGGCAGCAGCTTGACGGATCTGATCATCGATGGAGGGCTCGGCGACGAGGCGGAGCGCGACGAGGCCGTAGTTTGGACGGTCAGCAGCCTCGGCGAGAGAGGCTTCAGCTCGGCGGCGAGGCTCCGGCGAGGGAGAGAGGGTGTGGAGGAAGCATTCGGAGAGGAATTGGAGAGTTTGAGGATTCCATTCCATGATTGAGGGGGTGAGAATGAGAAGCCGTTTCGGGAGTGGGAGAGCGAATAGGGTTTTATTACACGAGCGGGTTTTACAGTGAATTCGAACAGCTAGGGATTGCAAGCAAGGCACGGCTTTTTCCCCAGGGCTCTTTTGTCTTTGTAAAAATATACGTGCTTTATTTTTTATCCAAGAGCGTGTATTTTTTTGTTTCAGGACCACCATTCTCAGCTAGGGTTTTACGTGTGTCCTTATTTATAAGATATGTGCTTTAAAAAAAATACTATAATTATCTAAAAAAGACAAAACTTAGATTATATTTATTAGATCAAATTCTCCTTCAATCACACTTGTTATTAGTTATTCAAAATTTGTATAAACACTTAAAAATTTATTTATAAATGTTTGTAAATTTTTCTATCAACTGAGATTTTTGAACTTTTACTTGACTATTTGTTATTTTACTATTGGTAATTGTTAAATTTAGGATTTGTAAATTTTCATATAAACACTTGTTATTTTGTTATATCTATTTGTTGAAAAGAGTATGTATATTTGAAAATTTACTTGTTAACTTAAACTAAATTTTTTCCATTACAAGAATTAATAATATTTTAACCTAATTTTTGTCCATTATAAAAATTAATAATGTTGCTAATACTAAACAATTATACAGACAAAATATGTTTGCTTTTGTGGCACTAAAAAAGGTTTAATCTTCTATTATTAATAATTAATATTTCAAACTTAATTGAGGAAAAATGAATAACAAAATTTTCAAACAAGTTTACAACACTAAAACTGTGCAAGGCACAACCAGACAGAACACAAAGTCATATAACATTAGCTCTATGGCTTACAAACCTGATTGTGATCCTTGCATGATATTATAGTCTTTAGCTTAATTCTGACCTCTCTCAGCTTTACACCGTGAAAAAGGGGAAAAAAGATGTTACAGAGGTACATCTTTGCTGCGGCTATGCCGATCACGGCCGTTTACTTCCATGTATCCAGGATACAGGCTTCTTCTCCGGCTTCTATGATGTTTCATCCTTTTTCCTCTTCTCTTGTGACCAGAATAAACAAGAAAAATGACCAGAGAGAAGCCCAAGCCAGAAAATCCCCATACTACGATCACCCAGAACTTGAAAGAACTAAGCATCCCATCTTTCTCAGAATTTGATGACATATGATTGTTTCTTGAAGCATAAGTTTCATTAAAGTCTCCACCAAGTTTCCTTGAAACTCTAGAAACTCCTGTTTCATTGGTAGCATTGTCTTCTAAACTGGAGAAAGAACCGCCAATGGGGCAGTTCCTTCTCTCATGATGCAGGCGCAGCGCTTCATTCAGTGTTCTTACACATTCTATGCTGAGCAGGTCTCGTTCCCGAGCATCGACATCAGAATCGTCAAGCGTTGAGGGATCCGGGGGGTTTGGGAACTCAGCCCAGCATCTGTTAACCATGTCAACTTCTCTCCAGTCAGCTTTATCAAAGCTCCAGTTCCCAACTCTGAAGAGCAATCCATAGTGAAAAACTCTATATTTGACACCAGGTTCAGGAACATATCCCGGGTATATCAGTATATCCTTCTCAATGCGATGCCTTAAATTCAACTGCATTGACAGAATTATCAGTTACAGCTATGAAATGTGTTCATACTTCTGAGGAGAAAATAAGAAATATAAAGGGAAAGTCGGTGAAGAGTCCTTGTCTGAAAATTTTATTGGTTATCAGGATCTGCTATGTTTTTATACACATAAAAATATTGGTATTCAAATTCAAATCTTTCTTATTAATAAAATTTTTAAATAAGAACTCTTCACCGATTTTTTCAATAACTTGAATGCTTCAACAAATAGCATGTTACCTCTGCCGCACCAAATGAGTAACCATACATCTCACTTATCCATCCAGATTCATATACGTCTCCAGTTATATTTCTGGCATAATGAGCTCTATCTGCTCGGACCTCCTCTGTTTTATGCAGCCATTGGATAGCAAATTGTCGTAGGTCATCAATGTGCATAACGATTACTCCACCAACCTTGTCACAAGCCTCAGGATGGCTTGTATGAAGTTTTGCGAGCTCATTATCGCAACCGATAAGATAGCTGCATAGAGAAAAGGGAAGTAATAAAGAATGAGTAGTGATGATGATGAATAGGAAAATCCAAAGACACCTGAGCATGCGCATTGCTGCTACTGATATTGCCTGTACATCAGCAGCAACATTTATAAACCACAAGTTAAATTCACCGGTCTTACTCATATGGAGTAGAAACAGGCCGGCCACGGGCAGCTTTGAACTCCCATGGTGTGATTGGACCTCTCAAGATCATATCAGCATCAAGAATAACTATAAATTCTGCATCGATGCTTGCATGGTTGAGCCAGTGAAGCACTCCAGCAGGCTTATTAATCGCTGGATACCTAAAATGAAACAGAAAA
>JANTPZ010090401.1:0-27259 GCA_025593235.1 Vachellia pachyceras | reverse complement strand
CCCCAGTTTGAGGAATGAAAAACAAAAAATGAATTTGGGCCAGCCAAAAAAAATTATATATTTCACTTGCTCCTGTTGTTGGTTGATTTTCGCGGCACCAGGCTAGATAAGGTTTACGAAACGCAGCGCATTCAAAATAGGGCATAATAAAACTCAAAAAGGGAGAAAACAAACATCAACACAGATACAGTTCAATTCACAGACCTTTGTACTCGAATTATAGAACAGGTCGAATCAAAACCTTCCCAATGCATAGACCTTTCTGAATTTAACAATCATTTTGCCGATGGCTCTACTGTAAAGAGATAAATAGAAAGAGGTATAACTAAGGGAGGACCGGGATTCTGGTTGCAAATGATAGGGTTTCTTCAATGATCTCTTTCTCCAAGTGGATGATGTGAAGGTTGCCCGAAAAACAGCCGGTCAGGTGAAAGAAGGCGGTTCTGAGTTCCTAAGGAAAAAAATGAAAAATAAAAGCAAAACTAAAAAGTTGAGACCTTCTCGAAACAGGAAAGGCCCATACATAAAATAAAATTTATAAAAATTGGGAAAATATCACTATTTCAAAATTGAGAAAATAGCATTGAAGTCATGAGGATTTCAAAAGAAATCTCATTGACAAGTTTCACTACGCCACCATTGATAAATTTTTGTCTTTAGGATTGTTTTGATATTTTCATGCTTCTTTGGAACTTTAATGCTATTTTCCCTTCAAAATTTCATGTTAAATATTCAACATAAGCATATCATCTTAACAGACGATTTGTAAGTATTTAGGGCTTATTTGCACCCTCTTTCTAATAAATCTATGTTTAGTTTCAAAATCTAGGTTTTACCCTAATACTTAAGTTTTGTCCAAGCACAAAAAATTTTCAGAAAAGCTATTTTGATTACAAAACATAGGTTTTTTCTTTCATACTTTTTCTTCTTTTTCCTACTTTTTTCTCTTTCCTCCTTCCTACTTTTTTCCTTCTTTCCTCTTTCCTACCTTTTCTTTCTTTCTCTTTCATCTCTCCTACTTTTTCTTTCTTCTCTTTCCTATTCCTACTTTTCATTCTTTCTCTTTCCTCTTTCCTACCAACTTTTTTGCCTCAGAATCCGTAAAAGCTAATAACTTCTCAAATATACATCATTTTTCAAAATCTCGGTTTTGCCTCAAAATCTCGGTTTTGTCTCAAAATCTGTAAAAGTTATTTTCCAAAATCTATTCTCCAAAACCTAGATTTTGCCTTGAAATCTGTAAAAGTTATTTTCAAAATAGCTTCCAAACAAACCCTTACATAAGTACTCTTTTAATTTAGAGACAAACCTAAACTTTGATAAGCGTGATATTCAAATCACCTAAACTTGTACAAAAAAAAAAATCATGCAAAACATGAACTCAATCTAATATGCTGTACAGTATTTAAAAATTTAGCATTTGAAAAAAAATTTCTCAACAAAAATTCCACTTAAAAAAGTGAATACGAAACGAAAAAATCAATGTATATATGTAAAATAAAATTTATAAATTCACATGATGGTGAACAGAGTTTATCACTATTTCAAATTTGATGTGAAATATTCAGTTGTAACCCATATAAAGACCTTCTTATCCCCATTTGTGACCATTTTTATAAGTACCTTCTGAATTTGAAGATACACCTACATCTTGATAAGCCCAAAATTCAACTCCAAAAAATATGTGAAACATAGAACCCGATCTAATTTGCAGTTCAGGATTCTATAAATTTAGAATTTGAACTCATGAAAACTTCTATACAAAAATTCAACTTACACGTGGAATTGTAACTTTATTGGGACATTTTGCTGAGATATTGTCTATATGCAATAGAAAAATATAACAAAATTATTACTTCTCAATCATAAATAATATAATATAATTTTCAATTTTTTCACTACGCGCACGATGAACAATTCTGATATTTGTTAAAATTGATCACACAGGTGCTAAGCATTCTGTGGGCACCCTAGTCCACATTTGCTTGCGATACAGATCGAGGGAGCAATAGCATGAAACCAGCCATGCATACACAGAAAAAATAAAGGCAATTTTATATGTAAATAATAATTTCAATATTACATCTTGTAATGATTTTACATTCTACAAATTGATGATTTCATATTGATGATAAAATTTCTGTCAGGTCCAAGCATTAATTCATTGATGATTTGATATTGATGATTTCATATTCATATTGGTGATTCATTGAATATGAATAATATAATAACCGGTTCCAAGCATTAATAACTTTGCAGGTCATTACACCCAATGAACACCATAGCAAGGATATGGATTTCAACTTCGTTGTTAACAAAACAAAGAACTTGAAATAACAGGGCCTTGGAGCACTGGAAGAGCGTATTACATGAATTTTAGTCATTACTAAAAGAAACTATTATCTACCAACTGCCAATAAGCAGATTTGTAGTCCCAAGTTTACTGGTCCCACATCACTAGTCAGACAAGATAAAAATGCTGCACATCAGCACATTTTTCCGGTAAAAATGGGTTGCATGCACGTGTGCAGTGGGGTCAACAAAAATAAAGCCTGAAAGACTTCTCTTGCACCAAAAGCAAGCGCATTGTAGCTACCAGAAATAAGGCTCGTCGAAACTTTGAAATTGTCGAGGATTCCATAAAAACAAAAGACAAAATGCCATGAAATTAATATTTCCAATCAGATACAGCGGAATATAACAACCAACTACGCAGGGCACTGGCAGCCAAACCTTCTCTCCCCCTCGGCACCCCAAAAGTTGAGGGCATCATCTTGCTATCATCTCTGCTCAAAGCATACACCCATCATCAGAAGATAATTCATGTAGATTCACAATTCAATTGCATCTGAAACCTAAGCTACATATACCTGAAAATGGCTAATGATCCAACCACGGATCATGGTGGTTTGGCTCACGATGGAAAACAGACCATCTTATAGTGCCTATTCACCAATTGACCGCGTGTAATCAAAAGGGCCAGACTGACGTCCATAAAAATTCCCCCCACCTCGTCTAGAGTGTGTTTGACTTCTCTCCCCATATCTTCCTCCATTGTGATTGCTGTCTTTAGGTCTTTCCGAGTTGTCTGATTTGTTACTATCATGCGGCCCTACAGGGTGGTACTCATATTGCAAGTTATGCCCTCGCCTCTCTCGGGGTTGGTTATAATGTCTGTTGTCTTGCCCAGATGATTTCCAATCTCCTCTTGATTCATGTCCCCTTCCATAATGATTTTGGTTTCCATTTCTACGAAACCCAAATGATGAGCGCTGCTCAGGTCTGAAATCCACACTTGTAGGAAGTGGCTCAACTGAGCTTACATTTACCTGACTTGGGGAATGGGATCGACCCTTTGTGGGAGCATTTCTTCTCTCTCTTTTGGCTTCTTGGTTCCCTATGTTAGTAGTTTCCCCAGCCTTGCCCTTTTCTGAGACTGATTGATCACGGTAAGGTCGGGCAGCACGTGTGTCAGTCTCCTTGCCAGGGCCTCCCAGATTGGATAAACTGCCATGAGTCGAATCGTTTTTAATAGCCTGACTTGCCTCTGGACCAAGATTATGATAATTGGGTCTGCTACCCTGCCGACTACTAGAAGCCTGCGATTTAGGTTGCCATTGAGCTGTCAAACGCTCCCCAACACTTCGATTTTCCTTAAAAGCAGCACCAACATCTGGTTGACCAGGCTCAGAAGATGAGATTTGCAATTCAATTTTCTCAGACCCCCGATCGTGTTTCTTGTGATCAATGTCATGGTTCATCCCCATGCCCTTGTGTCCTCTGAAAGGACCCCGCCTCCCTCTGCCTGTTACTGCTTGATCTTCAACAGCAGAAGCAGAAGGCTGACCAGCTGGATCCTGATTGTTGAGGTGGTATGACCCATCAAGATGAGTGGAGTCATTAACATGCTTGGCTAGGCCCTTCACTGAGCTCATGTCAGACTTCTGGGCCTGTTGACAGTCAGTTGATCTTTGCAGATTTTGGCCATTGTTTGGATCAGAATGCAGTGCCTCTTCTGCATCATGCACATTAGCAGATTCCGTTGAACCCCGTTGCTTCCACGATCTATGAGTTTTTCCCTGCTTAGTTTGCCTACCATCTCCATTATTGGACTCCATTCCACTAGCCACTTTTACAACAGGTGAACTAGTATGTTGAGAAATATGAGGACCTTGAGAAGCAGAACCAACTCTTGCAACAAACTCATCTGTAGGGCCCTCATTGACTGATGAAGCCACCTGTTGTACACTTCCTTGCTGGGCCATTTCTTTAGCAGCAGGTTTTGGAATATATCTCTCCATTTCAGCCCTCTTATTTTTCATATTATTATGCACTTGCTGGTCACCCTTTACAGAGTTAACTGTCTCAAATTTACTTTTGTCAGCTGATTCATCTGCAACCTCCATCTTACTTTGTGGTTTAACTGGTGCCCAGATCACAGCATCATTCCCATGTGCCTTCTCTGATGGTCTATTAGCTTGCATGTTTCTTGGCATCCTTCGAGAATTCTGAGATTTCCATTGGCTGTTCAACCTACCATGGGATTCTTCGTTTAATGAATTTCTGGGCCGCTCTGAATGCTGATTTGGATCTTTAGACAAGGAAGTAGGCTGACCTGAGTCCTGATTTAACTGAGAGTTAGAAGCATTGGGCTGATCACTTTCCACAGAACTTCTAGATAAATTGCCTTCCTCTGGAGTTGCCAATGGTAGTGATGCCACAAAAGATGAACTCTCCTCAACTTTGTGTTTGTTCTTTCCATTCTTATTATTCTTCTTCTTTTGGTTTACAGAAGACTCAGCCACAGCAGCCAAGCCACCAGCAGAATAAGCTTCATTTGTTACAGTCCCAGGAGACATAGCAACATCAATCGCTGCACCATTCTCAACTTTTGAAGCAGGGGTCACAGAAATAATCTTTTCATTGGATGGAAGATTCTGCTTTTGTTTATAACCCACTCGCCTCTGCTTTGTAGCAATATTTTGAACCTGCATGGCACTAGTAGCTTCAGCACTATTAACATCCCGATGCAAGGTCTCTGATTGATTAGGAACAGATTCTTTGCCAGTGTTTATTTTATGTGAGGGCAGCTCAATATTGCTAGTGCTATTCACACTTATCTGACTATTGGTGCTACACATGACTGATGCCCCAGATTTGCCAGCCAAATTTGCTGATTCAGAAGCTTGTGATTCCGCTGTCTTATTCTGGAGGGCAGAACTTGTAGCATTCTCTTCATTATCTGATCCTTCCACCACTCGTGCACACCTGTTGAGCTCATCTAGCTTTGTGAGTGCTTTGTCCTTTTGCCTCCTTGCACGCTCCTCCTCTTCCTCTTGCAGCTGCTTAGTCCGTTGCTTAGGTAATTCTTTCATTTTAGCACGCTGAAAAGTTTCAAAAACATATTTTATGAGTGCTGATGCACAGAAGCTAGCAAATACATCATCATTGATTTATATAGAGTAAAATACAATGACTTCCGTTTAGGTTTGCTAAAATTACAGAGACCTCTGTTTTCAAAACCTACGCTTTAATCCATATTTTTAATGCCGATAAGTATGTTAGCTCAAAATGCTTAATTTTATTAATTAAAATTATCTTAAAATATTGAAAATTAATAATTAGCCTTGTAATTTAGTTATACACTCTTCAATTTACAGAATTTTAAATATTTATGGTACCATTTAAATACATTATATGCAAAATATTATATCAAAACTAACAAAATTCAAAATAAAATAAACATGAATTATTTTGAATAATTTATCCTCATTACATTAAACTCTTAATTTTCAGATATTTTGAAAATATTATTTTAGATAACTTATGTTTTCAAAATTTAAAAATTACTACAACAAGTTTACGCAACTAAAAAATTGTGATAAAAAAAGGTTTAAAAATATATACATTCATTTTTTTAACATAAATGATTTTTAACAGCATTCATGTTACTGTAGAATATTTTGCTCCAAGGAATGCTATTTATTTAGCCAGAATGTAATAATTGTGTTGATGTAAATAGACTCTCAAAAATAGAGGGAACGTGTGGGTTGTGACTTTTGATTTTAGGAGAGCTTCATATAAGTTTTGAAAATATAAGGGAGTTTTCTGTTATTCAGTCAGAATAGAGGGGGTGCTAGTGTATTTTACACATTTATATATTATTACCTGTGCCTGACTGGCAGTTGGATCAGACATGGATTGCACTGATTCTTCATCGTGCCTAGCTTGATGATAGGACCCAGACCTGCCATAGGTTCCAATGGAAATTCTGTGGTCACCAATGTGAACATTAGATGCTTCCAACTGTGAACTTGATGAAGTGGAATCAGCATCAAGAGACTTCTTTCGCCATTCATCGGCATCTTGAATATTGAATCTTCCCTTGTTACGATAATCAGCTCTACCTTGAATGCCATGATCAGCTCGCCTGTAAACAGGCATTTCAATACTTTCCCCATGTTAAAAGCACAGTTACTGCAGTTGATACCAATAAGTTATGAACAAACCTGGATGTTGCTGTTCCACTGAAAGACAAGGATTCAAGATTCTTTTCCCCACCAGAGGCACTCACACCACGAAGGGGTGGATTTAAGGCTTCATGGGCACATTTTCTCTCAGGAAGCATATCACCAGCAGCAACTCCATTTTCTATATGATTTACTGGAGCACTAGCAGTGTGAAATTTATTCCTTTGCACCTCCCTACTCTTAGCAGATGAATTATCCCTGGCTTTTGCATTCAAACCCTCTATCTTCTGAATTAGGCTGGATTCTTTTGGGGCAACTGGTCGTAGGGGGGCTTGTTCCACACCAGAGGCATTACCATCCAACTTCCTTGCTGAAATGTCATTTGATGTCTTGATATTCCCAGAACTATCAGAATGTTCGGCTTTGACAGAAAAACTAGATCCTCGATTTTCTGAAGTCTGTAAAACTTCTTCCCCACCAACACCTGCCCTTGAATTCATCTCCTCATTTATTCTGTAATCTGAGTTATGTTCATTCTCCCAGACAGGCGGCCTTTTTTGATACCTCCCATCAGCATGTGCATTTGCTGTCTCTGAGTCCTCCCAGTTTGATGGTTCATTTTTCCCATCCCATGCATTGTTTTGCTTCAGAAGAACTCTGTATGGTCCATCAGTATCAGGAGGGTGACTGGATTCCCCTTGCTTTGAGGATTGCTTTCCAGAAGAAACGTATCCCGCAGATCTACCTTGTATGTTGCCAGGCTCAGGAGGATTGTGAGCCGAGTAACTGCCATAAACAGTGGGTCCAGATGGTCCAGCTGACATCCCCATGAAAGGAACATCACGATCATTTGAATTGCAATAACCCATTGGCGCACTATAATATCCATCATAAGCCATCGGACCAGGATAAAAACCAGGTCTAACAGGCATACCTGGACGAATATATGAATCAGGCATATGAGGCCTGTATGCATCTCCATTCTTTGGATGGGGCCCTCGTGGACCAGCCCCAGGAGAAGGAACCGGTGGTGGGTTGACAAGACCAGTAGGAGGAATATGCGGACGATAATAAGAAAATGGTTCAATTGGAAATCCACCAGGAGCAACAGGACTTCCAAATGGGGGGCCACCAGGAGGTCCTCTAAACCAAACACCGCCTTGAGGGTTATTTACCGGAGGAACGTGCCAAGCATCATAATGCTGAGGACCAATCCCAGCGCTAGGGTAAGGCTGGGAATTCCCCTGCCATTTCTCCACGCCAGGCTTCATTCCATCATCACTGTGCATCTGATAGTCACCTCCCAAAGAATTTACTGCTCCACCCATGACATTTGCATCCACCGAAACATCATCTGTAAATTACCAAAATGCAACGCTATTTTTTAATGAAAGAACGCCAAGTCCTATCAGTAGTAACAGAAAGAAGCAAAATTGCAATAATATGCAAATGTAGGGGCAAGAGCAAGTGGACAAACCAACAGTTTCAGCCTTTTCTCTCACGAGTCCAGAAGATGAGCCAGGATGACCATGAGAACTATGGTCTGCCAAAAATTGATAAAAAAAAAAAATTACCGCTCACAGAATATCCTAATTAAGCTAAATGATTTTTAGATAAAAACAACCGTCAGATAAATTACTCAATCAAAAACCAGTGGTTATCTAAGAATAAGCATTCATCAATGTTAATAAATAGATTCACAATCATATTGATTCCAATTTATAAAAAAAGCTGCACTATAATAAAGGAACATTCAACCATACTTTCTGAACTGCCATCCAAGCACTCAATCTTAACACTCAATGAAGACAAAGCACAATTAGCGAATTGGGGAAGGAAAGACAATATACCCAAGCAATTAAAAATATAAGACAACCATTGAAATTGCATCTCCATTTCATATTTAACTTTCTTGTCTTTCAGTTAACGTGTTCTAAATTTTCTTATTTTCTTTTGCTGAAAGGATAAGCTACGTGATCCTCCTCCTCTGTGTCTTTCGAGTGTCAGAGAACAATGAATGGTTGCTTCATTGCCAAAAAATAGTGTAACGAAATTATAAAAGGACAATCAACCAAAAAAAATGCAGAACAGAAGATATTACCATGCAGCTCAGAATTCTTTAGAGACTTGTCCTTTTCAGAACCAAGAGTTGGAAAATCTCCAGAAATAAGAGAAAACTCCTCATTCTTGGTTCCCTGCATTTGCACCACAGAAAAAAAATGCTGTTAACAGAAGGGCTAATAGTAAGCACAACTTAGAAGGAGCCATGGGCAGGAAGTGCTGAAATTATAGGGGTTGTATTTGGGGAAAATTAAAACTTTGATGGCATAAAAACACAATGAATTCAACTCGCTTCATTTTAAAACATAACCAATGCAAGATGTTTGAAATCCCTAAGCCACAGAACTTATTCTGTTAATCATACAATATAAAAGATCCTTCCACAAACAAGTACTGACTTATAGCTACTAAAATAGACATGTTACCCCAAGCATCAAACAAAGCCTAGAGTGAATTACACTACTCATAATTTATAAAAAGCACAGTTTGCTGTAAACTTTACATTTTACATTGACATGTTCAATTGCATGCAAACTAAGCTTGACACCAAGTCCAAGAGTCCATTGCACAGAAAAGAAGGAATTACTATCTCAAACAAGTTACTCCAAAATATGTAGAGAGTTAATGTACAACTCATGCAAGAGTTGAATGAACCCATAAACTAAAATATTAATGACAGTAAAACAAAGGATACATTGTAATCTTTTAAGCACATAAAATACTGAAGTATACTGCCTACCAGCTTGTCTGCAGTCCTCGCAGCACTCCAAGCTGCAGCATTTTCAGTCAAAGATTCAGCAAATCGAGACAACTGTGAGCTACCAGGTCTTGTTTCTGCACTCCGAGGACGCAGGGATGTCAGTGAAGCCTGGTTTGTTGTTAGCGAACCAGACGCTGATGACGGCCTAGAATTTGAACCCCATGCATTGGCAGTAGGTTCAAGAGCCCTATCACTGCCCGCAGTTGAAGGCCTCATGCCACTTCCACCAGATGATGGCCGAGCACTGAGATGACTGGGTGAGCTACTACCACCATCAGTATTTGGTGAGAGAGAAGATGACCCCCAAGCATTTGATGCAGAAGATGATTTACTGCCCCAGCTAACGGTGCCCCTGATCACAATAAATGTATTACATCACTTCAAGCAAAACAAGCATCAATTAAAGAATACAAGTAGATGAAACATCATATCATTCAAATCAATAAATACTTTCTTACTTGGGAACGATCTCCACATTTGGGTCCAGACCATGATTTTCTAACCTAGATACAGAACAACAGGGAAATTTTCAGAACGCAACTGACCACGGTAATTAGCTGAAAAGATAACAAGTTAAGCAAGAAACTAAATACCTTTGACTGGGCAAATTGATGGGTTTTGGAACAGCAACTTTGCCTAATACAGTCATACCACCTCTTCTGGTACTCGAAGAGACCCACCTGCAACAGCATTATTACCACTACTCTCAAATCTCAGGCTTGAAACCTCCTCATTGGCAAATACAAAGGATTAGAGATAAAGCCATAATTTGAACACAGATTTCATTTGTTTTCCTGCACTATCATATCACTATACAAAATGGGTACCAGAACAACAAATCAAACAATACCTTCGATCCCCACTCAACATGCTTGAAGTCATAGCTTAGTTGCTGCCACACAATCATTCAAGCCACTTGGAAGGCCTATTGCAAGAAAGACATAGATAAGGGCAATTGTGTGATATTATATTACTATACATGCATAGAAGGCAACACAATTTGAAAACAAATTGATCAGCATAAGCATCAACAAAATTAAAGTCCAGAAACAAGAATATTTCTCTCGAAACTTTACAGAGAATGCAAGTGTTATTTATACTATTTTTTAGATTGAGATGGCTGGAAGCAACAAATCGAATCCCTCTATGCATATAATTTACAAAATTTAATGTTCAATATTTTTTTCTGACCAAATGATGCTCAATATAAATGCATGTCTTAGTCACGGTTCACAAACTTACTCATATGGAACAAATTTCATTATTGCCTCCACAACAATCCCCTAAAGACCACCGGTCACCGGTTAAAAGTCTTAGAACATATAAAGGGAGTGAACCTCATGCAACTAGTAACTTTATATAACAGTCTTCTTTATACCATTGATGAAAATTATACTTAGTCAAGCAAATATAAGAAAAGGCCATGTGGTGTCCATGTTTCACAAAATATACACTCCAGAAGAATCAAATTCAACCTTCATCAATAACTAATATCCCACATATTTGTCGGTAATAATCTCAGCGTCAAACTATTTCTCACTTGCAATTATAGACAAACCTGTCACCATTTATAGGCAATAGATCCTATAAAAACACAACTGGAACGGCATAAAACGAGCATGCTTCAACAATGAAATTATCAACGATAAAGAACCAACTAAAGCATGTTCACACATTCATATCGTAAGGTTCAGATTCTCCAAATGAAGTTAAGAAACATAATCACCAATAGTGAGGTGATTGGATCATTGTTTTAAGAGACAGATGGATACGACAGAGGAGTTACATCAGTAAATTTTCTTCGGGCGTCGGCCGATAAAACAGATTATGCACTACTCCTTTTTATTCGAACAAAAACAAACAAACAGAGACAAATCTTAAAATCCCTTAATGTATTATGCATAAAGGCACAGTCACAAGAATGCTAGTTCTGTATCGTCCCTCGCATTAATTACTTTCCCCTTCGTTTCTCTCGGGAATCAATCATGGATAAATAAAATTCATTAGTGGAAGCAAGAGCATGCCAGGCGTAACTCCAAAATATCTTGCCTGATTTGAAATAAACGTATGAAGTTCGTAGAAACCCTAGAGAAGCAAATTACAGAAAGCTTCCCCAGAAATAGGGGGAACGATCAAAGGCTGGAGGGATTATCGAAGAGGATCGTGAGGAGAATTCAGAGAAGGAGATCTGCAAGCGATGATAGCAACAGGTTTGTGTGGTGGGCTTCAGACGGGAGATGGAGAAAGGGGGGAAGGAAACAGCTGAAAGGAGTTCGAGGACGTCCCAGTTGAATTGCCTTGTGACAAAATATACGTAAACATAGGCCCTTTAAGAAAATATATTTTGACCAATTAATTAATCATTAATAATTAATAGTGTCTTTTATTAAATAATGTTTAAATTTAATTTAATTGCAAAATATAGAGTTGTAAAATTGTGGAGTGTAAAACTAAACCAACAGGTTGATAAAAAAAAAAACAAACTAAACCAACAGCAAAAACATATCCTTTTCTCTTATGAAACAGCAAAACATATCGGTAATGGTACCGAGAGAAAATTAATGGCTTGCCTTCCACAAATGTTTTACGATGACTCCATGTAAATTCAACTAAGAATATCTGGTTGTGAACTTGCGATATTACTCTACTTAAAGATGTGAACGCGGGTTAACCTGCAAGTTGTGGGCTGAACTGTAATGGCCTACGGGTTGGATATGGTGGGTTGAAACAATGCGCCTCTTTAAAAGAAGTTTGATTTTTTGCTCAGCTTTTTTTATAGTTGTATGATTCTTTTTTACCAATAAATTTTTAATAATAACATTTTTTTAAAATTTTTTAAAAAAAAATTAAGTGTTCAAATCTTAGTGATAAAGTGGTAAAAATGTAAGTTTTTCAATTGAAATAATTTACCTCATGAGTGATAAATTGGTAAAAAAAATAAAAGCAGAAAATGGTACGTGTGTATATTAAAATCTTAATCATTTTTAATATTTTGTATAAAAAAATATAACCGATTCAATAATCTTTTTATATAGGTAATATCTATAAAGATTACTAAATATCTCTTTAAAAATATTAGTTATATATTAAAAATATTTAGGGAGAGATAAAAAGTCAATATCAAATAAAGCCGTCTGCATATCAATGAGCAAAGAGCCTACATCATGACGGATCTGCCCACATTCATTGGAAATTTTTCGATTCTACATCCATCTGGGATTGGTCAACAATGGGCCCAGTAAAACCCGCCAATTTAAGAATTAAATGGGGCGAGCTATGGTGCATTTACAGGTTGTCTATGCTCACCCGTTTAGATTTTTTTAATAAAATTGATTAATTATTTTTTTAAAATTCATTCACTTTTCCCTCACTCCATTTTCTACCACTAGTACTCAATAGTTAAACTGGAAGTCTTTTAAAGTCATTTTAATTTAGATTTTTTTTTAGCAAGGAAACATGATGTTATGCACTAAGTTATTATTATGACTCTAATTGTTGCAACAAGCGGCGAGGAATGACATCAAAATGGAAAACTCTCCCTTTTTAAAAATGTCAACAACTAAACGGTTTCCTTGTAACCCTATATAATCCTCCTGTTATGTCCGAACCTATTTAATATTGGTTAAATAAGTTGATGTATAGGTATCAATTAATTTATGCCGGTGTAAATATAAACAAACCCGCTTTAGATTAAGGTACGGGTTGTTCAATTCGTCTATTGCTCAGTTCTACATACAGTCCCATTTTCATAATATTTTTGTCTCGTCCAGGAATGGGACAGTCTCATTCCAAGTGACTGGAATTGGAACAAGATGGCTGGAACGGGGTTGAAGCCAACATCTCAAATGACAAACAAGGCCATTGACCTTTTATTTATTTATTTTTGCCAAAAGGCCATTGACCTTTTATTTATTCACTAATGGGGAGACAACAAACTGGGCTATTCGATCGGGTCATGCTAACTAGGCTGGCCGAGCCATGCATAACAAGAGTGAGATAAGTTGATCCTTTTGGTGACTTGGGAGTATGAGAGAATACTGGAAGCTCAAAAAAAAAAAGTTAGTCCATAGGCATAGGAGATGCTCATCTAAAAACGTGGTCGAGAAGTACTTTTACACAAGTTAGAGGTAAATATATTAATGATATTACATTATTTTACGGAAAAACACTGCTATAAGTGTTTTTGAGCCCTGCAAATGCTGAACCAAATAAATTCATTATCGTAAAGTCATAACAATTAACACAGGAGAACTTTACAGACATGGTTCAATATATCTCATATTTTGGACTGGAAAAAAAACTCTCTTGCTAAGTAAATATCAACGTTAAATTGTTACAAAAAATATTTTAATTTTCAAATTTATAAACATTTCTTCAAAATATAACTAATAATTTTTTGTGTTAGATAAGCCTTCATAAAAATAGTTTCAATACATGTAATTAAAAAATATATTTTAAAAAATAGATATCTGACATAAATAACTAGCTACTAATTTTTTTAACGTTTTATTTGTCAGATGGTATTTTTATAACAAATATCAATTATAAATATGAAGTCACAGCCTCAATTAACCAAAACGATTTTGTGCGTATCTCTTATTCTAGTATTTTACCACATCTGTTGGGATATTTGGGTCGATAGGTGCAAACGAGCCTTTGGAGAGAAGGAGCGCAATGACCCAACTAGTGTTCAATCCACTTTCCTTAGAGTTTGTGGCGATCAATCTATCTTGTTGAATTGTAACTCCAATGTAGGTCATACTAGTGAGCAACAAGAAGGCAGCACAGGAACCGCTGACCTTTGTAATCTAAAGGTTTATGGATCTGTTCCTAATTCAGGTCAGATTGGCTGTGGAGGGGTTTTTTATGCAAACGATAACCGATGGATATGTGTCTACAGCTATAAACTCTCGATGATCCCCCAGCCATTCCAGAGCTTATAGCTATTATTCACGGGTTGCAAGTATGCTGGGTACGTGAGTATCGGAACGTGATAGCACACTCGAATTGCATTGAGACTAAGGTATAGGAAACCGGACCGGTAAATGAACCGAACAAGGCAGTGGTTTAAGGGTTAGTGGGTTAGACCGGAATCAAATCGGGGTCAAACCGGTGAAGAATAAAAAAAATTAAAAATATACTTTACAATTATATTCATTTTACTATAAAATTAAAATTAATAATATACTTATTACTTATTTATTTTTTAACATCCTTTACAATTTTAAAATATTTATTTCACAAAATGTAAGAGGCGAATATGAGATATATATACACACATATCTATTCATATCTCATACACATATAATCTTTTTTTATTTTATTTCCTTTTCCTTTTATCTCCTTAAAATTTATCTTTTCTTTCAAAAAAAAATTTCTCATCTATCCGAAGTCCTATGTAGGATTCTTCTCCTGACACTTAATCATGGACTTTTCCATCTCTCATTTTTCTCTCATCCCCAAGTACCATGTCAACTTTTCTCCTCCCAGCTTTCCTTATCTTTCCTTAATTTTCTCCTCCCTCCCACGTGATGACTTATCTTTTCAAACACTCAACCATCAACTCATTTGACTCACAATGCTGCCAGCCTGCCAGACTCAAGGCTCGAGAATCAGTCTCAAAAGCATACTTTTTGCAGCAGGGGCACGACCGTTTTTGCTTTCCTTCTGTTTGGTTTCTCCTTCCGTCTCTTCTTTCAGTTCACGTTCTTCTCCCTTTGGACGCTTTTTCTGCATCAACATCCATCGCTGCTTTGATCTGATAACACTTTCTTAGATCCCGCATTCTTTTCTTAGATCTCGTCATTTTGCTTCGCTTAATCCTTTTAAGATCCTCATTCTTTTTCCTGACGTATAATCTGTGACTATACATATCTGAAACAGAGGGAGAAGGCTTCTCAGAATCTTCACTGCAACCTCACGTAAAAACCCCACCACCACTCAGACGGCGAACCTTCTCCCTGCAACAATCGATGCGCGGTGAGAACCCAAACGGAGAAACAAAGCTACGTGAGGACTCGACCCACAACCCCATGAGACCCCACACGCTACCACCTAGCAGAGACAGAGAAAGGAGAAACGAGGAGGAGCAATCGGAGAAGACATCGAAATGGAGTGTTCGTCGCCGATAACAACACGAATAAACAGAGCTTCGAGCGTCTCGAGCTTTTTCCCTCGAATCACGATCACCCACACTTCTCCTCTACTCCTCCGACTCATCACGAAGGCACTGTTTTGTCCATTTCATAAAAAAAAAATGTAACTCGGTCGACCCGCTAGACTCGACAGTTCGACCGAGTTATAACCGGTTCACCCTAAGTCATAGTCGAGTCGACCATGACTCAGGATCAATAAGTGACTCGAACCGGTTTTCTGGCCGAGTCGTCGAGTCACAGGCTGACTCGGCCGGGCCGGTCCGAGTTCGCGTTCCTTGATTGAGACTGTAAGTTTACTGATCCATCAAAACCGCGTCAGGCATGATAATGAGAATCCCCAAAAACTAATTTTGCCGCAACTCACAAGTTGTCTCCTCCGGATCTCCAGCGCAGAGATCCGCTGTCACAACAGATGAGTTGCGAGAGGGAGAGTGATCCGTAGAAAGGAAGAGAAGCTGTAGACACTGGCTTGTCTTCCAATTAACCATCTAGCGCGTATATCTCTTCCATCTGCTGTGGTTGAGTGCAGGGAAATTTACAGTCTCAGGTGCATGCCTACAACTATTACAGCTTCTTTGTGGAAATGGAGATGATATTCTTGGATTCTTGCCGGCTTACGGGATATGTTATTTTTTGCGAAGGGAAATTTGAAAGCCTACAGAATTAGGAGGAGTTAGACTTGAGATTTGTGACACGTTGGTATTATCGCTTTCTATTGATGGAATACCCCCAATCCCCTTCAAAAGTTAGGAAATTGACCAAACATAGATGGGCGTTAATGATTAGTACTGTTATTTTTCTCGTGATGCTGATGTTACTGGGTGTTTATCTCGAATTGGATCACAGAGAAGCTAATACTGCACTCAAGGGGTCGTACTATACAGTGGTTGTTGATTGTGGAAGCACTGGAACGCGGGTAAATGTCCATGAATGGACTGTGGACGGTATAAGTACTGTGGACTTGCCTATTTTGCTGCATTCTTATCCTGATAACACAACCCGGAGTTCACTCTGGAAAAGTTCTTGTCAGTATCACTGCATGCAAACTGAGCCAGGGTTAGACAAATTTGTTAATGATTCATCAGGTGTAAAAGAATCTTTGGAACCATTGATTGTATGGGCAGAGAATCTGGTGCCACGTGAGAGGCATAAAGGCACCCCTATTTTTATACTAGCAACTGCTGGCCTAAGGAGGTTGGCAAGTAGTGATGCTGAGCAAGTTTTGGAAGATGTGGAGGCTGTTGTGAAGGATCATTCTTTTATGTATAGGAAGAGTTGGATTAGAGTTTTGAGTGGAAGTGAAGAAGCATATTATGGTTGGGTTGCTTTGAACTACAAAATGGGGGGCTTTGCTGATTATCCCAAGTCTCCCACCTTGGGACTTCTTGATTTGGGTGGCTCTTCTTTGCAGATTGTGATGGAGGTAGGCGACACAAATGATGACATGCACACGGTGAGATCGAAGCTCAATTCAATTGAACATCAGATTGTTGCATACTCTTTGCCAGCATTTGGCTTAAATGAAGCATTTGACAGGACTGTCTCTATGCTCACGAATAATCAAAGTAGAGATAAAACTGGCGTTAGCTTTGAAATCAGACATCCTTGTCTCAGATCTAATTTTTGGGAAAACTACACCTGCTATTCTTGCACTGGTCATCAGGAAAATTATAGTAAGCTCCAAAAGGATGAACTTTCTTATTTGCGTCTTGTTGGGGAACCTGATTGGGGGAGGTGCAAAGATCTTGCAATTGCTGCTGCTTTAAACTTGAGTGATTTGAGTGCACCACAAGCAACAGCAGGTAAGAAATTCCAACTAGTAGTTTTTTCTTAAGTAGTTGTAACTATAGAGTTTGGGTTTTATCCTATTATGAATAGTAGATTTATATTCATAGGTAAATACATTGAATATAGTAATGAAGCTGGTTTATGTACTTTATTTATATGAAGTTCACAAGCCACTTATATGGTCGATGCGTGTCATGCAGGCTCTGGTATAAATAATTTAACAGTCGTTGCTCATCCAATGAGGCGATTCCATGCTTTATCGGGTTTCTTTCTTGTGCACAGCAAATTAAATTTGACCCCAAGAGCCAACATAACAAAGGTTTGGGAATCAGGCAAGCACTTGTGCTCTACCTTGTGGGCTGGCTTGAGCAGTATTTCTGACAATCCAAATTATGCTGGACAATTTTGTTTCCGGGTGGCTTATATGGCATCTTTAATTGAGTATGCTCTTCATCTTGATGATGTAGAAATGGTGTTTGGACCAGGTGATGTTTCCTGGACGTTAGGTGCAGCATTAGTCGAAGGGAAATTCTTCTGGTTAAATACTACGGCCAGCAAAGTTCACGCCATCATTTCAACTTTAAAAAATCTTCAGTTCATGTCATTGCCTACTTTTCTCTTTTCTGTACTTTTACTTCTTTTATTGATTGTTTACTGTTGTCAAATAAGACTTCCTATGCCAAGCAGAAAGGCTTCTGCACCTGGTATTTCTTTGCCATCCTATACTCAAACGACACAACGGTCTAAATTCTAGTTAATTTTTTTTTTTTGCATAAAGTCGTGGCCAGTAGTGTATTTAGTTAGTATTCTTCATTTCGTGTATCTCTTTTGTACACAAAATTAATGTTGATTAATTTCATAACACATGATGCAAACTTGTTGCCAGTGTTTTTTACTTCTCTCCCTGTTATTCTACTTGTTATTATACCACCCGCTGCTCTTTTGATTGATATCATCTCAAGCATAATATTTGCCCACTTAAGTCATGCGAGTTGCACCTCAAGCAACTCTCAATCTTTCAGGATTTGGCTTTAGAAAAGAAGTTGAAAGTGTGCTGTGTTATGCTATGCAATATTTATTTAAGATCAGTAAGGGTTAGCTTTAAAGCAAAGTTGCTTAGAAGAGAAGAAGAAATAGCAAACTTTTATTGTTTTTAATTAGAAGTAGTAGTAGCAGTAATGATAGTAATCGTAAATCGTAATAGTAATAATAAAAGTACTAGCAGTAGGAGTGATTTCTACAGAAAATATCAAATGGAAGAAGGCAATCAAACAAACTATGGCGCTCACATGTTTTTTTTTTTTAAAAGAAAGTTTATGGGCTCTGAGTGAACTGCAGAAGCCACAACCAAACTCCAAGCGCACTATTTTTTTAAAGGAGTTGTCACTATCACGCGTTCAGGGTTTCCTACCAGTGGCCTTTTGATGAGGTTCACTAAGATCAATGTTGAAATAATACTGTGAAAAAGTTGGAGGATCGATTCTGATTTGGATGTTAAAGGCCAAAATCAAAATTAGGAAAGGCATCTATACATCTGGAACGCAGACTCAGCTGAGAATTTATGCATTTCGTGTGAGCCACTACATCAGTGTATAAGCTATATAAAATACTCAAAAAAATGCGATTATTTGAGTACACGCCCTCAATTATTTGGTGCTTTCCAGTTACTCATGATGTGAATATTTTTTATATTTTCACTTCAGAAAAGCGTAACGTTCTCCATTTGGAATTTTGGTCAATGTTTGCAGCAGAAAATTTGAGACGCGCATATTTACTCTTTAGACAATCCTTGATACCACAAACTCTAACGTGCTCATAACGTGTGCAAGAATGCACCATACACCATTATACCTATATTATGATTTGGGATTTCTACAGCCTTTCTGGTAGATTCATTCACTTAGTATTACTATGCTATTCAGTGACACTAATTGTTTCTTATCTTATTAGTATTGTGTTGCATTTTGAGCTTTACTTGTTTCTGAACTGCCAATTTTTCCTTTCCCTTTTTCTTTTTTGTTGACCATCATTTTCTGAATTCTTCCTGGGCAGTTGCAGTGAATTCAAATTAGCTGCTCTATTGTTGTTGAGAGGTTTTTGTCTATTTGTTTGACCAATTGTTAGTATCTTATTTCCATGACTTTTAGCTTTTAGTACGTCCTCTCTTTCTTGGTAGAATTGTCATTAGACCCACCTGAGGATCCTTTTGGCTTGAACAAGGACAGGTCATTTCTTCATAATTTTAAAAGGCCATGTATATATGCGATTTAATTAGTCTGGAAAAGCAGATTCTTCATCTAATTTCCCTTTTCAATATTCCAAAGCAGAGCAATGCACCTCACTATCAGCATTATGGTCAGGTGATGTTGAACAAGGTCCAATTCAGAGAAGTATTCCAAGTGCTTGTTTGGTTTCATAGTGAAAACTATTGAAACTATAGAAAGAAGCCTAGCAGAGCCACAACCTTGGGCAAAGCCCTTCATACGTGAATTTTGGCTAAGAGCCAAGTATGATTCTGGCAAGAGCCCAATGCCAGTGATGCTAAGGAAGAAGACCAATTCCATCAGTGCATGTTCATATAATGGAAGAGGCATATGCGAGAAGGCTTACCCACAAAATCTTCTAGGGGAGTGCTATCGGTGATACTTATTGGAGACCACAGCCCAATGGATCAATTAGATTGGATGTCGATGCCTCAGTTCGAGCCCCAAATCAAGCTACGTGTGGTGGACTCATTAGAGATGACCAAGGGCATTGGATTATGGGGTTCCAAAGAAAAATTGGAGTGCTACAATCATAGGGGTAGAGATCTTGGCAATCCTAATGGGGTTGGTTGCAGTTTAAGAACATACAAGTTTTCTTGGATTTATTAGAAGCTGTCAATATTTTGTTAAGAGACAGTGGGCCTAATCATCATATATGCCAAGAGATTAAAGTAACTCTCCATATGCTTTATGGCAATTAGAATGTAGAGTTCTATCACATCAATAAAGACATTTTGAGATGCGCCGATATTCTAGCGTGACAAGCTCATGTGAAGAGTTCGCAAACCTGTATTCTTCCGAATGATCCTGCATGCTATAGGGGCTACCTCCTACTTGACCAATTATCTGTAAGAGAGTATGACCCTCAACCTACCTTATAGTTTATTTCTTCAAGCCTAACTTGCCTTGTAATTCAAAAAAGAAAAAGAAATCAAATCACGGTTTTAGTGATTTCTAACGCGAAACCAAATATGCTCTAAAACCATTGAAAATCATATATTCTACTGTGTATTTAATAGAATTTGGCTATTATTGGCATATAACTATACAAAAAATCGATCATTAGTTCTACATTAGAAATTTAGGATAAGGTTAAGTGGTGTGTTAGAATCACCAATGCTAAAAGTGCCATTAATCCATCTATCTACTCGTTTTCAAAGCCTAATTATCCGTTAAGTACATCTGCTTCAACTTAGTCAAAGTAAAGTCAAAAAAATAAGACCATAATTGATGTCTATTTCCTATTATTCTTCAATGTATCATCATTGATTGTCGCTCTGAATAGTCAAATGTGGGTGACAAAGGCCCTTTTGTTAGTGCTATTAACACTTGAGTGGTTTTTAGCAGGTCCTAGAAAGTTTGTGCACGAACATTTCAAGTTGGGTTGATTCTAAACCAAGCCAGAAATTGCTTGCTACTATAACTTTTTGGCATTCACAACAAATGCACAAACCAGTGAATGAACAATTTTTTTAAGGGGAAGAAAAGGCAGAGTTGGTATACTGATGGGAACTAAAAAGTTAATGGACTTATCAGCTTTTTAATTCGTAAAGAATGGGCGAAGCAGTGAAGATTGTTTTGAAAGACATAACAAACATCACATGGCTTCCACAATTCCGAGAGCCAATGAGCCATCACCAACTTCAACCTTCGAAGTAGGCAATAAGGGTTCAGTGGCCTACTTATGTGGATCACATAATTCTGGGACTATATGCTCATTTCCACTTCTTCCTGTACTTGCACCATGCTTCTACCATATTTTAGTTATAAATGAATAGGCACTATTCTCCTACATAGTGCAAAATCTTTTCACATGTGTGAGCACACAGGTTCGCGATTAAACGGTATAGAACCCTCACTTGGTAATCAAGACAAGTTCCCTTTAAGCATATGAATATTTAAAGAAAGAAATGGGAACCAAAAAAGGTGAAGAATAAAAAATCTACTCACCTATAAGTCAGAAGGTGCATTGCACTTATTTGAATTGTTACAAAAATATTCAGATTTTGTATGCACTCTCTTCTGGGAAATATAGGAAAAGTTTAAGGGAAAGAATAACTCTTTTTTTGTTCTTATCATGCCATAACCCCAGTTAATATGCCATGTATTAATTTTTTATCTGTTAAAGACCCAGCTAGAAGAGGATTTCTAGGATTATGTTGCTTTCTTTGGTTAATGCTGATACGGGGTTGATGGTTTCATTAAAGCAAATGAATACTGTAAGGGGTCCATTTTATTCATTGATTTGGGGAAAAACAAGAACAATCAAAACTAATTGTGACTGCCATACTTAAGGGTCCAGTGGCCATTGTCATAAATATGAGCCCCACTTTCTGATTTCTAAATCTTTTTAGTGTTACTATTCTCTTCCACACACACATATATGTCATTCATTGTTTTTGAAACTGCTGAGATGCTGATTCCTTTTAAAAGCATGCCCAGCTGTGTCAGCCTTTTAAGAACATGGTTTTTATATATGGCTAATGCCATAAAATCACACTGCCTTTTATGAAATGAACCGATCAAGCACTTCTGGGAATTCAACCACATTCAAAAAAAAATCTCTTGGATTCATGTGGATTTTTTTAACTGTGGACCAATGTCCATTGCTTAGAACAGAAAAAAGCTTTCTTCTTTTTTATTCTCTCTCAGGTTTGGAGAGAGAGTGAGTGGGAGTTTGTGAAAAGAAGAGCGAAATTTAAAAGAAAAGCCAGCAAGCCAAGGAGACGAACTGTGGTAGATATAACAATTGAGGACAAAGAGGGCCCATACTTTTCTGCCTCAAAATTTCACAAAAACTATATGGCTTAGTGGGCAACTCAGTCCCCAAGAGAAACTTTAATAGGTTTCTAGATAGGAATATATCTTTCTAATCCCATTTTGTCCATTTAATAATCCATCAAAACGTTCCACGGTAACATGCTTCCCCCTTTGGCTTGTAACTCGTGAGTCATTCTTATCCTTTAAAGATTGAATCTTTATTCTTGTTTTATGCTCCCCTTCTTTTGTTCCAGGGGAAGAAGCTCAAAGCTGGAGCCAAATTTTTGGCGTATGTTTATTTCTCAGCGACAAATAACATTAGAAGAAGTAGATAGAGCTAAGGTTGGAAATTGAGACATGAAATTTATGAGAGCTACGATACAGCATTAAAGATTTCTACTTCTATTCCTTATTGAGTTTGGCAAAGGAGTGTTTAATTTCAGCCATCAAGAAACAACTAACTACCTGCAGGTGGGCATCTGAGATCGCATTATAAGGTGTCGGCACATGCAGTCATTAACACACTCTAATGTATGTCAACCTCAAAGTCTTCGTACAAACGGACCACTTAAATAAGTGATAACATTTATATTTCTTACATTCAAATTAATTACTACCTTCCATCGGTAATTTGCTTTGAAGCCTTGCATAAGTTTGAAGACTTTGAGGTGCTGATTTGCTTTGCCTTGAGATGAGAGTTAAAACTAGTAGTAAAAACCTAACTGAAATGGGACATTAAGTGATCATATAAGCCACATGCATAATCTGGTTATGTAATTTTTGAGCACATTTCCATCATATTTTACAGCAATCAAGAAAAATCTTACACTTCTTTTATTCTAACATAAGATTTAATAACTTTTCACTTTTATCCATATTTAATAAGGTAACTGAGAAGTCTAAGAAAATGGCAGCCTACAAAGCAATGAATTATGGTAAAATTGTATATTTATATAAGGATAAATTTGGAAAAAAAATTCCCTGATTGAAAATTTTATTAACGAGAAATGTTTGATAAAATGCACCCTGCAAATCTCGCATGTACAATACTAGCACTTTGATTCAAGTCATTCGATGCTAATAAAATTTGATAAAATGATCTATATCAAAGACCAAAAAAGCAAAATCTTTCTCAAGACTAAGGGGGTAAGTTATAGATAAATGTTGCTAGTTCCAACGCAAAAACCAACCCAACAGAATTACCAATGCTGGAGTTTTTCCAAGGAGAAGAAAAAGCCACATCATATCATACTATTATCTAAATGAGGTTCATAGAGTCTACCACGAAGATAATTATAAAACCCCCTTTTGATAATTAATCAACGTAATTATCCACATAGTCAAAAAAACAGCCACACCAACAAGAATTTATGATTGTGTTCTCATGATGATGCCCCTATTGGATATAATAATGAGGCATGGCCCATAAATTTTTTTGGCTGTCTAGTGTATCTATTTTATTCCACTTTACAGTTAAGCAATCTCTATTGGGCTGTGTCATTTATATTTGGCCGTATATATTG
This sequence comes from Vachellia pachyceras, assembly GCA_025593235.1. NCBI lineage: Eukaryota > Viridiplantae > Streptophyta > Magnoliopsida > Fabales > Fabaceae > Vachellia > Vachellia pachyceras. Next base: position 3,478 of record JANTPZ010090401.1, on the reverse strand, counting down.
CAATAAATATGCGAAGCAGCAAAATTAAAGGCTGACATTAGCCGGTGACTGGTGAGTCAACATTCCCCAAGTTCAATTCATTCAAGTAGATTTATAGTTGGTGGCAACTGTGCTCACTAGATTTTGGAGGCTAGGGGAATTTGGATTCAACAGTTCAAAGAGTTGGAAATTACAAAAAGTTATATGAAATTATTAGAAGTGATTTAGTGGTACGGGATTTTGATGGTTGCAAAAAATAGCAGGCTTGACTGATACAAATGTCGCGGTAAAGGTGTTTTAGAGAGTTATGAAGAAGTATTTTTATTATTTATAAAGTAAATATGTAAACGAGGTTGTCTCGATTTACATAAAAAATATTGTTGAATAGGACACGGTATGTAACTTGCTAAGTCATCTAAGCTTTCAAGAAGGAAAAAAAAAGAGTAGAATAGAAGAAAATATGATTCCAAGGCAGAGAGAGAGAGAGTATAAAACTTGAGAAGTACAGCCCCACCTATCCGGGGTCTATTTTATGTGCTGGTTCTTCAATTTCATGGCGTGGGAAGCACAAAATCAAGACCACTGTTAGTTCTCTCTCTTCCTCTCTCTCTCTCTCTCTTCTGTGGGGATTTATTATAATTTGAAAACGTGAAGGCAGTGAGTAAAACTTGGTGTCTTCTGGGAAGCTCTTAGTGTTTTGTATGGATATGAGGAAGGGATACTCAGGTTTCATGAGGACAAATCATAGGAATGAACTATTTGTTTCAGGTCATCAACAACTTCATCGCACAAGAAGACGACAACACCAATGCTTACAAGAAAATCATGTTGCCTCAAAACAAACAAGCCCACAGAATCATTCTCTGAAATTGGCTTCTTCTTCGTCTGCGACTTCCCAAAATACAAGCCTACCTCTGTTTCCTGCTTTTGTTGCTTTTTTCCTGCTTCTCTCTCTTATCTCTCCAGTTCTGTCTCACTCCTCACCAACCAATCAAACTTTCCGACCTGGTCCTGAGTTGCTCAAACTAAGGAGAATCAGAGCTCTCCTTAAGAAAATCAACAAGCCTTCTGTGAAGACCATTAAGGCATTCCATTTCTTACAATTGTCCCCTGCTTCACAATTTTATTTTTTATTTTATAATTTTTGAACTGTAGATTAATGTTCTAGATTTTTATTTGCAGAGCCCTGATGGGGATTTGATAGACTGTGTTTCATCGCATCAGCAGCCAGCTTTTGACCATCCTGAGCTTAAAGGGAAGAAGCCATTGGTAAGAAAACAACAAATGACTCCTTCTTTGAGCTCAATGAATCCCCAGAATTCAGGAGTCAAATGCAGGCTAATATGCCTTAGTCTGACCAAAAGTCTTTAATTAGTTTTAAGGATTGAATTTTAAGATGCGTTAAGGTTTACAGGATCCACCAGAAAGGCCAAAGGGCCACGAAGGCAGTGGAGGAGAAGTGACGGAGAGCTTTCAGCTATGGACTGATTCTGGTGAATCATGCCCAGAAGGCAGCGTTCCTATCAGAAGAACAACAGAACAAGACATCCTAAGATCAAGTTCCATTCGTAGATTCGGAAGAAAACCAAGAAGAGTACGAAGAGACTCAACTGGCTCTGGTCATGAGGTTAGTGCTCCAACACAAGCAAGACTCTTTCTTTCTTGCAATTTCATCAAAACAGGCTTCTTTCATTTTTCTTCCACACACTTTACCTTGCCAGAAAGAAAAGGAAAAGAAAAGGCAATGCTGCTTTTCTGTGTCTACCAAATAGTGGAAGACGAATACATGAACAACAGACATGAAGGGACCGCACATGTTAAAAGTTTTGCCTCCTATATGATAAAAGTGAGATATCACAAAAATTTTCGGCTCTAATTCATAAAATCATATTGCAGCATGCGGTGGTTTTTGTGAACGGAGATCAATATTATGGAGCAAAGGCAGGCATCAACGTGTGGACACCAAGAGTAACCGATGAATACGAATTCAGCTTATCACAAATATGGGTCATTGCAGGCTCCTTTGGCCATGACTTGAATACCATCGAAGCTGGTTGGCAGGCAAGTCCACACTATTGTTTCTAAATAGTCAATTTTCCTTCCAAACTCTCAACTATTTCCAGCTTGGTTTGAGTTTGATGAGTTTCTTTTCCTTTTTCTAATTTTTTCAGGTGAGCCCAGAACTGTATGGGGACAACTATCCTAGGTTCTTCACCTATTGGACTGTAAGCTTCCTTTTTTTTTTTAATGTGTTCCTTAATTTTGTTCTGTCTTTGGTTTAGTTTTCTCACAGTTGGAATTTGCTGTTGAACATACAGTCAGATGCATATCAGGCGACTGGATGCTACAACTTGCTGTGTTCAGGTTTTGTGCAGACCAACAATAGAATAGCCATAGGAGCAGCAATATCTCCGAGGTCGGCTTACAATGGAAGACAATTTGATATTGGCTTAATGGTCTGGAAGGTGAGTTTCTTATTCTTTTTTTCTCTGTCTTGCCTTTTATGCTTAATTTGATTCGCAAGTCTATTTCTTTTTCTTTTCGTGTAGCCTTTAAAACCGTTATTTATTGCGATATTTCGCAGATAGTTTGGTTTCCAAATTTTACTTTAAAAAAGGAAAAAAGGAGAGGTGAGAGCAAAAGAAAACAATAACTCGTTTACTTTGGCAATTTTCAACACGCTTTTATTTATTGTCAGTATTAAATACTTTTTTATGTGAGAGTGAGATTCCATTGCTTTCCTTGTACCACAGTCTTTCATGGGGTCGGCTCCCCTCTGCCTTTTTCTTTATTAAAGCACTTCTCTTCTTCTTCTTCCTCCGCTTCATTTTTTCCCCGATCCAGTCCTTTGGTTTAGTTTTGATGTAACCAGCTTCTCCAACAAATCAGAAAAAGAAGAAAGAGTGGTGTGTGTGTGTGTGAAAAAATTAATCTTTTCCTTACGCTTTCACCTAATTTATAATCAGGTTTCTATAATTTTTTCACTGGATCCTTATAATTAAGGTCATGTAAATTTTTTTTTATCAGTTACCTGAAATTCCATTCTTGTGGGAAAAAAATGTTGAGTGAGGGCTAAGAAAATACTCCATGATCTTAATGAGTGTGTGGATAATAATTGAATAAAAATAAACCACTGGCGTTGCGGCGCCGAGGAAGGTGGAACAGTAGTAGAGTGCAATTAATGAAGAGAGAGACGGTGGACGCAGGATCCGAAACACGGGCACTGGTGGCTGGAGTTCGGGTCGGGTCTGCTGGTGGGATACTGGCCAGCGTATTTGTTCAGTCACCTGAGAAGCCACGCGAGCATGGTGCAATTCGGAGGGGAGATAGTGAACTCGCGATCGAGAGGGTATCACACCGGCACAGAGATGGGAAGCGGGCATTTTGCCGGAGAAGGATTCAGAAAAGCGGCATATTTCAGGAACTTGCAGGTCGTCGACTGGGACAACAATCTGCTTCCGCTCACCAACATTCATCAGCTAGCCGATCATCCCAATTG
>JANTPZ010090400.1:0-26082 GCA_025593235.1 Vachellia pachyceras | reverse complement strand
AATGACTTTTTGGATAGGTCAAAAACGTTCGGCTAAACACACTAATCAATATCACCAACGAGCAACATATAGAAATACTTACATGCTCTTAATGTGTTGTTTGAGCAAATTTTTGTAAAGCAAGAATTAAAACAGAAACTTGGGTCACCAATCGCAGAAAGATGAACATAAGCCACCAATGCATTTAGCGTAAGACGAACAATGATAATTATATTTAATCAACTTGTTTGAGTACAAGGAAATTCGAGTAAGTATGAGTGTTCAAGAGTGTGAGAATCTTTTGTCACACATTTACCCTCTCCCAGAAATGTATGGGTTAGACACCAGATTTGCGGATCTAATTGTCCACCTCTGAAATTCAGGGGATGTGAGAAGTAGATATTTTTTTTTTGATACAAAAATTTTAGGCAGGGGGTTGGACTCACCCACAAATCAAGGACAGGGCGAAATCTCCCTTCCTCTTAGGTCATACCAATATTGGACAGGGAAGTAGATATGATCTATTAAAAATCATCCACGTGCTTGTCCTACCATCTTTCTGATGGGCCTTCGCATTTTCGCATGGGCCTACTGATTGGGGTTCAACTTGGTCTAGCCCAAAGTTATTTGCTGAGTATAGAAGTGTCACATCATTTATACATATTCAATAAAAATTTTTTAGCTAACTATCTTTTTTAGTGAATCCTAAAAATATCTATTATAATAAGTTATGTGTAAAGAAAAATAGTAAAAGGGTTTATAAAGAGACAATTGAAACATTTCATTATATAAAATATGGATGGTTTGAGACTTCGGTGCGTAAGTATTTTCTCTGCATTTAGAACCATCCCTTCATCTTTGCCTTCTCTCCTTTCTAAAGAGAAAATTATGTTCGTATTTTATTGACCTCTGAATTCAAGATTTTAAATTTCAAATATCTTGATTTGAAAATATATTTATGCTGTAAATTAAAATTATAAAAAATACAACAATAGGAGGGAAAAAAAATAAGTTCATAAGACTATAGCTATTTCATTATAAATTTTATTGAGAAATTATAATTCTTTTTCCCTGTTTGCATTATTTTTTCAGTTAAACAAATGTCAAATACATTTAAAGTAATAAGTTTTATAATGCGATAATTTTCACTACGTTTCCCTGTTGTGGTTGATTTATGATCATGGGCTTTATCCGTAGCAAGGTATAACTTGCCTAATTATTTCAATAAAAGAAGTCCCTAAGTTTATATTTTGGTAGTAAAACCATAAATTCCACGTGTTCTCATGTGAACCCCATTTCAGGGAAAGCGAAGCCCATGATATTACTGAACCCCTTACCTTCCGTCGTCAAAGTGAAGTTGATTGGCTCTCATGCTCTGGTCACTCCCTCTAGCATGCTGGTGTGGAGCCCAACGCTGAACCTCTGCTTTGCTGTCTTCAACCTCTCCCTCATTGCTCTTTTATGGGCCTTTGTCCGTTGAGAAGAGAGACGACAAAAGCGATATCTTCACTTGGCCAAATCTTCCACAACAGTTCCCCCTTTTAAATGCATCCATGCGCCCTCTACTTCTTCAATACTAGCTCAGATAGAGAGAGAACGAAATTTAACTATAAAGTATAACCCACTTCGATCCTTTCCTCTTTTATATTGATGGATCTACAGATCTAATGCTTTCATTCACTCCTGACTTTCTCCTTCTTTCCATTTCATTTTCTTCTTCAGCCGGATATTCCATATCTCCCCATCTATAGTCAATTTGTTTGGTTTTTGGTAAGATCCCTCGCCATAATTTCTATTTTATGCACGACCAAAGTAGTAGTTATCGTCAATTATTGGCTCTTGCAGAGATTAGTGTAACTTGGGGATTCTTTGTTCCAATGTTAAAGACAGAAAAAATCCCTCCTATGTTGATTGCTTCGTCCTTAGGGTTTGCCTCGTGCTCATAATCTTTGTTCTGCTACTAAAGGGGTCGAGTATTTATGGTTCAGTGAAGCTATTATCTGCTTCTTAGAGTGGTCTATCGCATAATATCCCAATTAGTCCATGTTAAGGGCTTTTCTGTTTCATGGCTGGATATGTGAATCATAATTGATTTTTCTTAATTCGTTGTTGACAGTGAAACGTTCTTTTGATGAGTAGTTTAGGACTTTTATAATCGTGACTGAGAATTCTGGTGATGATGAAATTTTTGGGGCTGTTGATAGATGAGGAAGTTCTGGATGATTGTTTGGTGAGATGAGGGATGTTATCAAAGTTAATGAACTTTCTCCGGGCCTGCTTGTGGCCAAGTTCCGATCAAAATGCACGTACAGGTTCAGATGCTGGAGGTCGACAAGATGGATTGTTATGGTACAAAGACTTGGGGCAGCATTTGAGCGGTGACTTCTCAATGGCTGTGGTCCAAGCCAATAACTTGCTGGAGGATCAGAGCCAGATTGAATCGGGCAGTTTGAGCACCAGTGAATCTGGTCCTTATGGTACCTTTATTGGTGTTTATGATGGGCATGGAGGCCCTGAGACATCACGGTTTATCAACCATAACCTCTTTCACCATCTTAAGAGTAAGTGACTTTTAGATGACTGAATTCTTAAAGCCTTTATTTTTGTTATGGTCTACATTTGTCACTTTATTGTATTTCCTGCCGCCTTCCTTCTCAAATCTGTTTTTTTACTATAATCTGTTCTTTTGACTTAGCAAAGTTCATAGGAGGATACCTTCTGATACATATGATATGTCCAGGGGAAGAAAAGCAATCATCTAGTCCATTTCTATGCTTTTTAATCAAAACCTTGTTGATTTACAACGTTTCTAGAACAAAAAATGTCTATTCTGCTGGTCGAGACAAAATCTTGTTGTTCCAGTGGAACCAAGTTGTTGTCAATACAAATCTGTGTTTTCCTTTTTGAGGTTGGTTTAATGAGAACAGAAAACTATGTTTTCTGTGCTTGTTTTGATTTCTATTTAGACCGCCAAGTGAAACCACAAAATTGATGTAAACAAGTGACCAATTGTTTTTTTGTTTTTCTTTTTTAAATTTGTTTTAATCTTTCTTCTGACCCAGTTTAACCATTAAAGCATGGGTGGGGATCTTTCTTCTGTATGGTGGCAGCGAGTAATTTTCAGTGTAGTTTATTTTATGTTTCCACATTCTATCAGTTATACAATTAATTAAGTAACCTGAAAGTATGAAAAGTGAGAGGTGTGCACTGAATTGATGCTGCGGGAATTGTGAATAATACTTGAGGAGTTGACATGACAGTCGTTTGTGGATTGGGCTAATCTTGAGTGTTCATCCATTTGCAAGTCGATAAAAAATTATCTTGCTCAACTTTTAATTGCAGGGTTTGCTACAGAGCAGCAATCAATGTCAGTTGATGTAATTCGCAAGGCATTTCAAGCAACTGAAGAGGGATTTATGTCTCTTGTTGCCAGACAGTGGCCAATACAACCACAAATCGCAGCTGTTGGGTCATGCTGTCTTGTTGGTGTTATTTGTAATGGAACCCTTTATGTAGCTAATCTTGGTGATTCTAGGGCTGTTTTGGGAAGAGCGGTCAAGGCAACTGGGGACGTGCTGGCCATGCAATTGTCAACAGAGCACAATGTGGGGATAGAGTCTGTAAGACAGGAGATGCATTCTTCGCACCCTGATGACTCCCGGATTGTTGTTTTAAAACATAATGTATGGCGTGTAAAGGGCCTTATACAAGTAAGTCATTTGTAGCCCATAATAATAGTTATCTGGAGCTAATTGATTATCTGCATTTGCTGCATGACGTGCAATTGTACGTTTAAATACATATTGCTCATTCCTACATTCTTGAAGTTATATGAGCAGAACTACTAGTATTATCTGACCTACATGTAATTTTTTGTTTGGACGTTTTTATTGAAATTGATACCAGCACACATTTGGGGCCTTTTGTTTTCTGGGTCCCAAAGCCATATATTACAACATTGATAAAACATAATAAAAATTATAATACTACTTTCGGTTATTAATATAATTCCCAATTGACTTTTTTTTTGGAGATTAAGGAAGCGAAATAAACTATTTTAGGTTATATATATTCTGAAATACTTATGTGTATAATTAGATTATATATCCGTTTATAAATCAGACAAATTATTTTAGAATAAAATGATAAATATATTAATTTATTTAGCTTCTTCAATTTTCCCAAAAAAAGTCATCTGGGGCCTATATTAAGGACCGAAAATAGTATTGGAAAAAGAAGTGGTAATGCATTTAAGAGGGTGGGAAGTTAAAATAATTTTCCACTAATTATTTTCATTATTTTTAACATAATAGAATTTAACGGGCTCACCAGTAATGTATATTGGGAAATTAATTTGATTTATACAATTTAAACCCACATGTTGAGATATATAATGTTCTGACATTTTGTTATCAATTCTTTTGCGCATGCCATTCACTTTGACCGTGGGGGGGGGGGTTGAACCCGGGCTTAAATCTCCTTCAATCCTTGGCATGCTCCTTACAAATGATCTAAAATCTTTAAACCTTGCAGGTTTCAAGATCCATTGGTGATGCTTATCTGAAAAGGGCCGAGTTCAATAGAGAACCACTATATGCAAAGTTTCGACTTCGTGAGCCATTCAAGAGGCCAATACTAAGCTCAGAACCGTCAATGTCAGTGTGCCAATTGCAGCCACATGATCAATTTATTATATTTGCATCTGATGGGCTCTGGGAGCACCTTAGCAATCAAGATGCAGTTGATATTGTTCAAAATAATCCTCATAGTGTAAGACTTTCATTTCAATTTGAGTAAAGATCAAATAGACAAATCATGGTTATGCCATGCTGTAAACCTAACTAGGCTGATGTGGATCCTCCCCCCATTGTTGGTGTTTGTCGGTTTCCTGGATCATTCGTTTTTTATGATCTGTTGCATGTTTCACAGCTTGTATTTTTTTTTGCCTATGGGAAGAATTTGTGGGGGAAATTATTCTAGTACAAACCATTGATGTTGCAGCTAATTATTCTTGGCATTTGACATCAGATATTACTTATATGCTGATGTTAATTGATTTTTGATCTGATTGACGGTCATTTTATGTATGTTTTGAAGCCTAAAAATTTATGTGATTGATATATGAGCTGCTGATGCATGTCAAGCGGAAAACATGGCACAAAATGGATTAATTATTGATGTACTATATCTCTTTCAGGGAAGTGCAAGGAGGCTGGTGAAAGCTGCCCTTCAAGAAGCAGCGAAGAAGAGAGAAATGAGATATTCAGACCTAAATAAGATTGATCGTGGTGTTCGACGACATTTCCATGATGATATAACCGTGGTAGTTGTGTTCCTGGACTCAAATCTCGTGAGTAGGGCAAGCTCTGAGAAGCTCAATGGTATATCTGTTAGAGGCGGTGGCATTAACCTGCCTCATAACACGCTGGCACCCTGTACGACACCAGCAGAGGCTGGTGGTACCTGATTTACGCTGTATATTATTTTTCTTTGCTGTATCATTCTACTGTGTGAATATCAGGTGTCTTGAGAAAAATTAGATAATGCATGATAATAGGGCGTGTCCCCTATTATCTGTTGCTCTTGTTATTCTTTAAGGCTTGATTTGGGATAGGGAGAAAAAGGGGAGGAAAGAATACTACAAGGGAAAACTTCCAAATAGTGAACAAATTTTATTTTTGAGAGCTTTCCTCCTAGTATTCTTTGCTTTTTAATTTCCTTCCCATTCAAATCAGGGAAAATTGTAACTTATTAGAATAGTAATACTGATGTTGCACCATCCAACAAACTGAGAGAACAATGGGATCTTCCCATGACCATGATCTAAGTTGCGTTTGCGCCTAGCTTTGCCTCTTCGCGATTTCCCTTCATTTGAGTCACTATCAGTTATACGTACACTGGTAAGTGGTAACCTTTGTTAAAGATGTTTTAAGCTTATAGAGCTTTGTGGCAAAAAACTTGTTGTAACGCCCCCGTTCGAATTAGAGGAATGGGAGTGTGTTTCAAAAATATGTTTGGTATGTTTGTAAAATAGATGTAATTCTTAAATTACCAAATTATTCTTCTCAAAATTCAAAACAAAAAATCTAGATCTTATAATCTGATTCCACAGTCCACACGCCCATGGAGCACAATGGTGATGCAAAGATACGAAAACCGCTCTAATTGTCAAAACAAGTCAAAAACTGAGAGCCTGTTTGGTATGAATGAATTGGATAGGGTGGATATGAAAATGAAATTCATTTCCATCGTGGGGTCTGTTTGGTACACAGTTTTGATCATGGAATTGGCTTCTATGTGGAAGTCAATTCCATCAGAATGCTTGGAATTGAATTTCATGAGCTACCCTATGGAATTGGACAAAACTCTTTGAAATTCCATTTTTAACCTCTAGCAACGGTGAGCCACGAGCACCCCCAGCAAACTTGACCTCCAGCAATGGCGACCTCCTGCAACCACAACCCACGACGGCGAATCCAGCAACAGCGAGTGCGAATCCAACAACTACGACCCACAACGACGACCCCGGCGACGACCCACGACAGCGACCCCCACGACAACCCACAAAATTGTTTTTGCTCCTTCGGTTCAACGGTGACCCTGGAGATGGGTTAAAGAATTAAAAAAAGATTTTTTTTTAATTTACAAAGACTTTTAGGTCTTTTCATCTAAAAATCATGTCTTGTTTCCATGACATACTAAATATACTTTTAAACCCCATATCCATTTCAATATCTATTTTCATATCCATTTCTATTTCTATATCCATTTCTATATTCATCAAAATGAATTCTGCGTACCAAACGAGTCCTAAATGTTTGTTTGATTTCTTATTCAAAATAATAATTTGAAAAAGCCTAACAGGTTTTTTAAACTAGTAATATGCAAACAAATATTATTTAATGATTGAAAGGTTAAGATGTGCCTTAACAGGTTTTTTAAACTAGTAATATGCAAACAAATATTATTTAATGATTGAAAGGTTAAGATGTGCCTTATACCTCAGGCACCATAACCACGGTTGTTTCATGCACATGGTACTCCATGCAAACTAGGTTCTTCAAAGAAATGTTGGCTCCGCCCAACCAGCAGGCCAAGGAAAGGGGTGACGAAATTTTATTAATGTCAAGGGAACTTAGAGATGTAATGATGAATAAATCATTTTTTAATCATAGAACAATGACAGTGGAGAGCGGTAATTACATGATGTTTTGTCAGCGGAAGTGAACATGTAATGATAAATAATGCCTTTGAATGGAATGAGTTTTTTACTCATTATTATTGTACACGTGCGCATTGTACCCAAGATTGAAAGATAAGCAATGATTCTAAATTAACAGAAAAAAAAAAAAGGCGAAATCACATTTCAATATTTGAATATTTCGTTTTCCTTGACTACCTTAGGTACAGAGAAACCAAGAATTGAGACATAACTATGATTTCACTTACGACAGTAGCAGGGGAGCGTATGCCTAGAAATGGGACAACATCTACATGCAACCAGCTCTCTACAGCTGACCCTACTGCTGCACCTGCTATGAGCCCTCCTATGGTGATCACAGTGGCCTTCCCTGCAAGAGTTACAACCTTAGAACCCTTATAGACTTTGTATAAACTTCATGAGTGCAAAGCAAAGGGGGCATAGAACATTCAACAATCTATTCAACTCAGGTGAGAGTCTGGCCACGCTTTAGTGAGTTTAAGCTTTGGCTTATTCAAGTCAATACAAACAAGTTACTCAATAAGAGACTTCTATATACTTTAGTAAATGCATATCAAGTAAGATCTCTGAGTTAGTAACATGAACAATTTAAAATACTGATTCACTTGAAACCAAAACTTGCCCCGAACTAGTGTACAATATGCATGAGAAAGCTCCTTACCCAGCTTAACATTCTTCTTGGTCATAAAGTACAAGGAAGCTCCAAAGCTACCAGCCAAAATGAGTCCAGAAACATCAGCTGCAGCGGATGCAGAAGCATCATTAATATAGGTTAAACCCATCAAAGCACCATACACTCCAGCTTGTACACCTAAAGCACTAGTGGAGGGAGTCTCTATTGAAACTGGCGAATTCTTTATTAAAGTTTGGAACCATTGAGGCATTGACCCCAAACCGGAGAGCTTCACAGGTTTAATATCAGCGTAACGAATTTTACTATCCGCTACTTTTCCTGCTCGCCGCTGAGTTAGGCTCTGCATAAGTAACATGTCATATGCAGCCTCGACCTAGAGGAAGTTGAGCAATCGCACAAATCAACAAGGGAATTGAGTTTATCTAGAGATCAAAACTCAAAAGTAGTAAAGCAAAAATTGGGAACACGAGATAAAAATGCATGACACTGTTGACCAGCTTGATTCACCACCCAAGTCAAACACCCTATGTATTTCTCAAGGAAAAATCAATCAATCTGAAAACGTTATTAGCAACATTTAAAAACATTAAATGCAGATGATCATAATATTTCACGAACGCATAGAATGGTTATTCCTTGGTTTCCAATATCCACACATTAAACATTACCGAGAAAAAATAAGTATCAAGCCTAGTAAGAAGTACAGACGCGGATGCGATGCATGGCATAAGTCACCACGACAGGGATAGGGATACGGCAACGTAACAGAATATGCCGTGTCCACTGTCCAGTACAATTTGAGCTTCGAAGTTTGAAGTATATACATTGATTGAACACGATCACTTTTGAAGATAACTCAAAATCAACTAGAATGACTGACCTCTAACCCACCTCAGAACCAAAATAAGAGAAGCATGTCCAGCACAAAGCAAGACCCCAAAACAAAAATCTTATGTTCTGTACGGGCACCCCTCAATGCAAGTTCTCTTTTCAGTCTATTAATCTTGAAAGTAGTTTACTTAATCTGCAGCCCAAAGTCTAAATGCAGATGAGTGGCCAACATTAAATATTTACGTGAATGCAATCCAGCTTACGTTCAAATTCTCTGAAATTTAAGAAAGAGTGGATTGGGAAGAGTGGGATAGGAAACCTGTGCAACCGCTTCCTGGTCGTCCTTACAAGTGGTGAGGATCATTTTCTTTGCGCGGACTATGTCGTCGAAGGAAGCTCCATCAGAGACTCCGAGAAGCTTCAGTGCGTTTTCTACGGACATCTCCAACGGCGCCGAGTCGTCGTCGTCTCCTGAAGCGGCTTGAACCCGCGAGACAGTCCTCGATAACGGACGCCTAGAGGGTAACAGTGCGCCGCGCCAGGGTTTCTTTACAATAGACTTTCCAATCGGAGCCGCGTAGAGTGCTTGAACCGGCGGTCTAGTGAAGGCTGAACCGGGGGGGAGACGGTCGGGACGAACGGAAAGGGTGGCAGCCATCTCGGAAAGAGAAACAAAGAGCTGCAGCAAAAGGGGGAACGAATAATTTTAAAGATAACAACATTAAGCGCCAGATTTTGATGTGACACGAAGCCCGTGAAAGTAAACTAGGAAGTTTTCCCCTGATCACTGAGCAGGTCCGACGCAAAAAATATCCAGGACAAGGCCATCCTCAACTTTTCCCACTTTTAACATTTTTTATGGATGTGTGAGGAAATGTGTTTACATGATTCCCAGACTAGTCACTATGAAATATTGCGACAACCACAACTACATAGGTACACACTTCCACTCTCCTTCAAGAGCTAGAGAAACGACAGTATAAATATTTTGCGATTACAAGACAAAACTAACCAATGTGATGAATGGCGGTGGACAGGCCAACAGGAATATCGCCTGCCAAGGAAAAGGAAAAAGAAAAATCTATCCGTGGACGAATTATCTGCTATACTAATGAGCTGGTAATAGCAGCCATTAATAACCATAGATTGCTTGCATTATCGCTGCTGATTTCCTTCTTAATTTTTTGTCTTCCCGGCTTATCATAACCGGTCGTTTAAAGTCGTTGCCCATAGCAGTCGAATCATGCTTGCTTGCGGAACGATCGCATTTCCACCCTGCTTTCCAAACGCTTGGAGGAACCCAAGGGTATTTCGTTGCGGAGCTGAACTTCAACAAGGCTCCGCCAATGGAGGACACAGTGCCCAAAAAAAAAGTAGTAATCGTCGGCTCTGGCTGGGCTGGCCTTGGAGCAGCTCATCACCTCTGTAATCAGGTCTTTTCTTCTTTTTCATTTCCCTTGCTTTCACGACGTACTTGAGTTGCTTTTCGGTTTCTTTAATCTTTGTATTGGATTCTGTTTCAGGGTTTCGACGTCACGGTTCTTGAAGGTGACAAGGGTTTCGGATATCCTGACACTACAGCAACCGGGGTAATTCTTTTTCTTTCATGTTATAGAAGAAAAACCAGAAGACTAAATTTCAAGTTCTTTCGGCTTCTTTTCCTACAAAATTGGTGACTAAACTGGGCAGTTTATAGCGGTTAATTTTTTACCGATACTACGCGAATTGTTTACCATCTAAATTTTGGAAGGGATGCCGATGAAGTTGAGTATTCATTTAAGGACAGAGGACAGTAAATTCTTCCTCTGTATTTAACACTTGAACCCTCAGTTTCCTTCACAAAAGACCATTGATCAAGGTTGATTTTTGGAGTTGTTTCACTTTTGATTATGGTTGCCATGACTTAGATAGTTACTGCAATTTATTTATTTTCTCCTAGGTTATTTTGCGCCTTCCAAAATATATTTAGCCTTGTGGATGAGTTGGGCGTTGAGCCCTTAACAAATTGGACAAAATCTGCACAATATTATGGACAGGGACTGGAGGTAACTACGATGCTATACAATTACAAACATTATCCATCACTTTAAAACGTTAAAATCGAAACTTTCTACTTTAGTGCCTTCTCTCTGTTTCTGTTGGATACATGCCCTCTCGTATAACTTGACAGAAAAGTTTCCAATATTTCAAGATCTGCCTCAGTTGCCTACTCCGTTGGGAACCTTGTACTACAGCCAAGTATGAAGCTTCTTTTCAGCCTCAGGTCTCATTTTCTTAGAGCTGCAATCCTCATACTGTCATATGTGCGTTGTTCTGTTTGCGGTTTTTTTGGCTTCCTTTGTTGGATAGCTTGACATTTCTACCCTTGATGGCTGCAGGTATATTATCCTTCAAGTGTCTTTTCCTTTTACATGCACTATTGGAATCTGGAAAAGAGAAGTGAAATGGCCAGGGATCTGCATGGTAGTTATGTATAGATATATTAGCAACAAGTCCACATTTTGTAGAATTGTGATCAAATTGCCCAGTGTGCGAGACAAGTTGCTTCTTCAAATTAGATGTGGCTACTCGCACATTGCATTGAGTTTGAGGAATGAGTGGTGGTGTTCATTTTGTATGATAATGTGGCTACTTATATATTTTATATTGTCTGTTGGTATGTTGATTGGTCCAAGGGTATGCCTTGATATTTTTCCATATGCATTTTACTATAACTAGAAATACCTAGCTCCTATTGCAAAATCTATTAAACTTTCTATAGCATGCCTATTTTTTTTTCTTGTTAGTTAATAATGTGCATGTTTGGGAAAACTTTTTCCTAACAGTGCACGCAAGTCAAAAAAAAAAAATCTCAAAATCTATGAATTCATTTCTTTTAACGGATTCCCAAACACACACAATAACATCAAAGTTTCATCAGAGGACTTGTTTTGTATGCATAAATGCACACCCTTGCATGAATGCATGTTTTTTAATTCTTCTGAGCCATGGGGAAGGAGGATGCCTTAAAGATATATCAATTTAATCTATACAACCATAATTACGCATCAATGTAATGACAAAAAAAATCTCATATATATTAAATAAAAGTTCATTCTTTTTTCCCGAAAATTCATGACTTCTCACAAATACTTACATTCATACTCAAGCCACTTTATCACAACCATGTATCTATCTTTTTCATTCTCCAAAATCCTTAAACTTTCTCTTTAAATCCTCAAAATCACATAGTTCACGAAGCATAGATGTATAACCAATTAGGGGGCACGGATAGGAGAGGGATAGAAGGATTATGGAAAGAAATATGACAATGGAAAGGGCTTTAAAGGATTCAGGTGCTTTTATGGACTATCGCAATTGATGGCCCACTAAATTCCAAAAGAAGGCAACGTACTGGGATAGGCTCAACCATATGTTGCAGCTGCCGAAGAACAGAGGAAGACATAATGCAGGCTGTAAGAGACTGCCTAGATGCAAAGAGAAATATGGGAACAATTAATCTTTGATATGAGAATAGTCGACTTTATTGAGATTGAAAAAAGGATTGGCTAGATGTTAATTTGAAAAGCAAGCAATGTCGGTCGGCATGGTACTGCTAAATGGAATTTAGTATTTGGGATTGCTTGCTGGTTTATGTGGAGATGGAGGAATAAGGCGTTATTTGAAGAAGAGTCAAGGAAGGAAGAAATGAATGTGCACAAGTATACTAAATCAGTTACAGATGCTTACTGTGACGACCCCGGGAATACTAAGACCTAGAGACAGATTGGGTGGAAGCCACCAGAAGTAGGATGAGTCAGATTGAATGTGGATGGGGTGGCTAAAGGCCAACCTGGTCGAGCTAGTTGCGGAGGATTAATAAGAAGCGAGGAGGGAGAATGGCTGGGAGGCTTCGTAAATAACATGGGCATCATGTACAACTACCATAGCAAAACTAAGGGGAGTCTGCTCTGGATTTAAATTGCTTGAGAATAAGGGAGTCAAGAAAGTAATTGTGGAGTCTGACTCCCTAACTACGGTCTCAATGCTAAATGGCCTGCTTGAGAGGAATATTGTGAAAAACACATTTTTGAGTCAAATACAGAAAATAATAGGGGAAGATTGGGGAATTAGAATAGAGCACACATTTTTTAGAGAAGGAAATTCCAGTGCCCACTGGCTTGCTAATTAGAGTTTGTCTCAAGTTACTAGCTTGCAGCTGTTGAGCAATCCTCATGATGGATCGAGGAACTTGCTGGATAGAGGCGTAATGAGTCACTCTAACCCAAGATTGGTTAGTGCGTGAACAAAATTGAGAAGAGGTGCTTCGCCCCATTTTATTATTAAGTTTTTTACATTATGTTGTGGTAAAAAATATCTAGTATGTAAATTTCCCAATCACACATTACTATGTGTTATATTTTTATATGAATATAAGGAAAAGTATATATATGTAGATTAACTCCTACATCATCTAATAAATTTTGTCATATTTTTTATGAACATAAGTGTGTGAATATATATACCAAATATATAAATTTATATTCTAATGTGTATATATACATATATAGCTTACACCTGCATGAACTTGGCGATTTTATATATGTTATTTATAACCGATAAAATTATAAACACTTTGATGGCAAACAAATGTATGGAATGGAGAGCATTAATACCTTTGATGTAATTGAAATTTTAGGAAAAATAGAAACTAAATAAATTACTTAAAAATATTTATTTATATCTATTACTATATTATATATTAGTTTATAAGTTAGAAAAATTAGTTTATAAAAAATGATAAATAAAAATATTTTAAAATTATTTATTTAATTTCTTAATCAAATATCAGTTAATTTGAATTCAATTTCAGAGTTGAGACCTTAAATTTTAATCCATAACATTTGAATTGAATATTTCTTTAAGAAATTGAGTTTCTTTCTTTCTTTTTTTTCAATCTCGCTTCTTTTCGTTGAACAATGTAATGGCAATTTTTTTAAAAAAATTTGAGAATTTGAATGTAAAAAGATTATTTCATAAAAAATGTAAAAAGATCGTTATTAATATATAGTTTTATAAATTTCAAGTAGATGTTTTTTCCTTTTAAGATTGTTCTAATTCCAGCTTATGGGCTATGCCCCAGATTTTCTCATACGTGCAATTCAGTATACATGTAATTTTTTGTACAAAAAAAAAATTAACAAGGAACAGGAAATTATTTGTACACGACAAAATATTTACTATCACTTATTATGCTCGTTTCTTATTGTGGTTCATCGTTAGATCTCAGTTCATCCCTACTATCTGGCAACATCTCTCTTGCGCTTCAGGTCAGAGGACAGAGAGAGGTACGCTTCTCCCGCTGGGATCCAGTTTTTTTCGAGGTAGTCTTGCAAATCTTCGATGATGTTATCACAACCTTAATAGGTTTGATCACGCGGAATTTAGCTTTTTCATTTGGATCGGATGTATATGCTTTTGTTTGGGGAATTCTTGCCGATTTTATTTTTAACTGATCTTATTAGTTCAGAGATTCGCCCAAATTTTAGTATCATTTATCTGTTTTTAGAGGTTTGAACACGCCTCCATCATGGAGCGAGTAGTTTTCTTTTTCTTGGTCCATATCAGGTTTGGTCACTTAAATATTGTGATAAATAAAGAGAACGTAATGGAGATTGAAGATTTACTGTACTTGTTGCTTGGTAATGGGGAAGTTTTGTTGAGTCCAGCCGCTTAGTTGATTAATGATTGACTTGATTTTAGTGAAAAGCTTTTGAAATTCTTTTTTGCGTAATTCACTTTCATAACTACTAAAATGTAATACGATTGAAAATTTCTACATTACTGGACTCAAAATTACATATGAATCGTGTTCTTTTGCTCATAATTAGTTTTTTAACTTGTTTTAATATCGTGATTTCCATCATTCTTTAGTCTTGAATCATTTCTGAATCAGTATTCTATTAACGTTGGCTTTTGCTTGTATTTATGATTTGGCCTGTATTTTTTTCCACCTTACAAAGGGCATGCATTGATTTTTATATGGTTGCTCTGTTGTCAAATTGTTTCAAGTTCAAACATGGGTGTCGGTCAAAACAATCTTGATTTGGAGGAGGGAACTTTGGAGATAGGAATGGGTATGTATCATGTCAGCAAGCTGCTCTTAATACTGAACTATTTTTCTTTATTGAAAAAGGTGGATGTAAAAACGTTTTTTTTTTTTGATGAATCAACATTGATAATCTGCGGTTCTATATACTTATTCCCTCTAAACTATTACATATTCTTTTACAGAATACAGAACTGTATCTGGTGTTGCTGGACCATTGGTCATTCTTGACAAAGTTAAGGTAATGCTTGTACCCTCTTCTATCCTAATTTTACATGTAATTGTTGGACTTTATCACTAAAGATTCCTCGGTTTACGACATGATTGATTTTTGCATTGATAAACTACAGGGACCCAAATATCAAGAGATTGTCAACATTCGTTTAGGGGATGGAACTACTCGACGTGGACAAGTTCTAGAAGTTGATGGTGAGAAGGCTGTTGTTCAGGTGATTGCCTATGGCATTTATTATTGCCCATTATGCTTCATTTAGGAGGATAACTTCATATAAAGTAGTTGGTTAATGTATTTGTGTTGATTAATGTATTAATAACGTATTACATTTTCCTATAACTGAAAGGTACTAAGAAATCTTGTTACCCTTGTAATTCCATTGATAATTAGGAAATGACCTGGTAACTGTTTAATTTTGAAATCTTTTGCTAGAATTATTAATATTTAATTTATTTTTTAATTGTTGGCCAGGTTTTTGAAGGTACATCTGGGATTGACAATAAATTTACAACTGTCCAGTTTACTGGAGAGGTACAAATTATAGTATCTTATCAAAAAGTGGTTAAAATTAAAATAATGGTGTGCTTCAATGCATCTTATATTACGAGATGTTCCATGAAATTATCTTCTCTCGTAACTGGCTTCACTTATATCGGCAGTACCTAAATGATGTGCTTACTAATCAATGACTGGTCTATGAATTTGTCTTTTGAATTATTTTCTTATAAAAGAGAGAGTTCACTATAATCATTCCATAAGTATATCATAACTGCTGGGGGGAAAATACAGATTGGTTCTTGTAGTATCATCATAAATCGCATATCTCACCATTTATCATTTAATATAAGTAATTGAGAGTTCATATTGGTCATTGTGGGCAATATGGCATGGTACTGCATAACATGTTAAACCTATCTATGGGGGAAAATATTCAGGCAGAAGAAGACTAGCTTTTGAAAAGTAGTGGTTCACATGTATTATGTCATGCTTTTGGTTTCTATAGTTTACTATTCTTGTGTTCAATTTTTTTTTTTCTTTTCGGTGAACATACTCTTGTATTCAATTTGTTCTAGGGGGTTGATTTCTGAAGTTTGGTCCTTTCAAAGTAATTTTCTATAAATGATTAGTCTCTTCCTATCAATTTATTATGGGAAATAAGACTGGTATAGAACCAGTAACAAGAACAAGAGAGAATGGAAGGGTGAAAGAGCAGGAGGGAGAAGGGAAGATAAAAGGCTGGATAATATAAGAGATTGATTCAATTAAAAAAGCTGGTCTACCCCTAATAATTAAGGGCTTTATTTAAAACCCCAGAAATAAGTATAAACATTCAAAAGATATTAAACTAAAAATAGCAAAAAGATAATTAACCTGACAACTAAACTGTATTAAAATAAAATAAATGTAACTTCCTAATACTATTTCCTGTGCCTAAGTAGGTCTTCCATTACTTCCACGAGACTTGTCTTTTTAACCCTTGACTCACTTATGTTTTTCATTTTACTTGTATAGAATTGAAATGGTTCCACTCTTGACCCCTGGCTCATGTTTATAGGTGTTGAAAACTCCTGTCTCACTGGACATGCTTGGACGCATATTTAATGGTTCTGGAAAACCCATTGATAATGGTCCACCTATTTTGCCCGAGGCTTACTTAGATATATCAGGTAACTGAGTTGCTTGTGGGATTATTTAGGGCTTGTTTGGTAACCCAATCTAAAACCTAGGTTTGGTTTTAAAACCTAGGTTTTACCTCAAAACAGAGGTTTTGTCCAAGCAAAATTTTTTTTCCCAAAAGCTATTTTGGTTATAAAACCTCAATTTGAAACATAGGTTTTCTCTTTCCTACTTTTTCCTCTTTCATCTTTCCTACTTTTTCTTTCTTTCTCTTTCATACTTTCCTCTTTCCTACCCACTTTTTTGCCTTGGAATCCGTAAAAGCTAATAACTTCCCAAACATATATCACTTTTCAAAACCTAGGTTTTTTCTCGAAATCTGTAAAAGCTATTTTCCAAAATCTACTCTCCAAAACCTAAGTTTTACCTCGGAATCTGTAAAAGCTATTTTCAACCTTACATCCAAACAAGCTCTTAGTTTAATTGCGTCATGGCTCTTTACAAATCTAGTTATTTATTTTCTTAACATCCCTAATGCAGGAAGTTCTATCAACCCTAGCGAGAGAACCTATCCAGAGGAGATGATACAGACGGGAATATCTACAATTGATGTCATGAATTCCATTGCTAGAGGTCAAAAGATCCCTCTTTTCTCAGCTGCTGGTCTTCCCCATAATGAAATTGCAGCTCAGATATGTCGACAGGCTGGCTTAGTCAAGCGATTGGAGAAGTCTGATAATCTTCTTGAGGTATAGATATATTAAAGTGCATTACTCCAATGTTTTAAAGGTCTTTCACTTGTCTTGTATGGCTTGTGTTTTCATCTGGTTTACTGTACTCACACTTTCCCTGTTTAGGCAATTTGAGCTCTTGCTGTTTTAAGTACTTGAAGGAGAACATTTGGCTATTTTCTTTACTTGCATTTCTTGTTTATGCTGAATTACACTGACATGGGATTTATTGCTGGTCAATAAGCTTTTAGGTCAAATTTTTAGGGCTTTCTTTTTTAATATGGTTTTGAACCTTGGACCTCCCTCCACCCATACTCTATACCAGTCATACCATCAAAAACTTTTAGGGCTTCTATTATGATACTTTTATATGTCACTCTGGACTTGTTTTTTTATTTGTTAAGTTGCTTCTTAGTCTTGCTTCTTCTGTGAACAAATTTGGTCAGCTGATATTGAATTGTTTTAAATGATAGTTTGACACTTGTGGGCACCCCACCCCGTCCATGCTCTAAAGCTGGGGGAGGAGAAAATTGCTTTAAGTTCTTTTGTAGGATATGTTTATCTTTTATTATCACATGAGGAATTGAAAATGTTAAATTAAAGATCTCTCTGAAGAGTCATGCCATATTGATTGACATCTTTTGATTTATGGGCTAGATTTTAAAATTAGCTAGTGGCTAACTCTTCTACAGTTCACAAAAATTGAGATTGCAATATTAACTACTGGAAGGGTAGTATGTGATTTGTGGTTCTGCTGTAATGATGATGCTGACAAAAATAATTTGAAATTCTAAATCTCCCTGAAATTAATGAGCCTCTTTATTGCTCGCTCATTTTGCAGAACTCATGACTCTTCTACATTTTGTAAGATTGAGAAGTTGGTTTTACCGTAACACATTTTATCATTATAATATAGGGTGGGGAAGAAGACAATTTTGCCATTGTGTTTGCAGCTATGGGAGTTAACATGGAGACTGCACAATTTTTTAAACGTGACTTTGAGGAAAATGGCTCAATGGAGAGGGTGACTCTTTTCCTTAATCTGGTAAACTTTGTGAATCAGAATGCGCTTCTTGTATTTTTTTTTTCTTTTTAACTTTTCGTATTCTTTTTCAGAAGTTATGTCTGTCTAGTTTACAAGCTTAAAAAAATTGTTGTGTCAACAGTATCTTGTGATAAATGCTCATAATTTTGAAAATATTATTATTTTTTTTTTTTACTTTGGGTTTTAAGGATGCCACTGCTATATTTCATTTCAACTATTAGAGAAGAAGACTATACATGAATAATCTTACTAGCATTGCATTTAGAACTAACATTTCTCCTTGTTGAGCTGAAAGTATAAATCTCAGTGTTAGAAAAAGGCATAAATTTTGTTTTAGATTCTTAAAATTAATCAGTTTAAATTTATGATTTAAAAAAGATTTGTAAAATATACCTTATTGTATTTTGAGGAACATAATGTTGTTCATTGGCAGTGCTTCTGATTTCATAACTTGCACGAAGGTGATAATCCTTAAATTTTCTGTTCATTGGCTGCTGTCATCTACTACAGGCAAATGATCCAACAATTGAGCGCATTATCACTCCTCGTATTGCTCTGACAACTGCTGAATATCTGGCTTACGAATGTGGGAAGCATGTTCTTGTGATACTTACAGATATGAGCTCTTATGCTGATGCTCTTCGTGAGGTATTGTACCTTTAATTTATTAGAGAACGAGGCAACTAAAGGAAAAAAAAAATAAGATTACAAGAAACCCCGTATGGCCTTTGCCCTTTCCTATTAAAGCCTTAGCCGTGATTTGTAGGGGATATCTAAATTAGAATCAACATTGGATACTGCTTTCTCTCTTAGTCTTGAAGCAAGTTATGAATGTTTTATAAAGGTTTTCAAGAGTAATTTTGAGCGATATTGGTTACCTTTTTCTCTTTCTCTGAAAGGCTGGGAAATAATTTATAAATATTGTGAGCAATTTGCATGACACAAGTTGCTGCTTGCACTGAATCACATAGGTATCTGCTGCTCGTGAAGAAGTGCCTGGAAGGCGTGGTTATCCAGGTTACATGTATACAGACCTTGCAACAATCTACGAACGTGCTGGAAGAATTGAGGGGCGAAAAGGCTCTATCACACAAATTCCAATTCTGACCATGCCAAATGATGGTTAGGAACCTAAATCTATCTGCATCAACTATATTGCATAACAAACTTTTCATGTCGATATCGCATTTCTTAAAATTTTGTACAGATATCACACATCCAACTCCTGATCTTACGGGATACATTACTGAGGGGCAGATATACATAGATAGGCAGCTGTATAACAGACAGGTAAGATGATAGATTGAAATCGAAGCTTTGTTACTAATGAACAGTTGAACACAGTTTGCTCGATTAGTCAGTGGACTTCACTACTAAAGAGAATGTAGCATAGAAAGTATTCCGACATTTATCATGCTAATTTATCGCTAGATTATTGGCTTGTACAGAATTTTAGTATTCTCCATATAGCATGGCTTTGGTGAACATTGATTTGGTCATGTTTCACATAACATGTCAAGGTGGAATGCTGTGACTTATGTTTCTCTTAAAGATCATAGGAAATTTATTATGAATTATCCCTTACATATGTCAGGGATAATTTATGATTGTTGAAATTGGTGTCTAATTTTTATCAGCAACCTAGCGAATTGTTTCGCTTTGGTAAACATTTAAACTTTTTGTATTGTGCAGATATACCCACCAATTAATGTCCTTCCATCACTATCTCGGTTGATGAAGGTAAGGATAATCTTGTTTTCTTTGATGTCAATATGCTGTCAGGTGGCTAGTTAATAGTTTGTGTTGTTTCATGAAAACATTTAACTAATCATGCTGTTTATGGTGTTATCCACTCACGATGCATTACTGATGACCTATGCAGAGTGCCATTGGTGAGGGAATGACTCGAAGGGACCATTCTGATGTTTCGAACCAGGTCCAGTTGTGCTTCAGTATCATACTTAGTTTCTTTATTGTAAGTTTAAACCATCTAACCAGTGCTCTTTTGTTTGTTTTCAGCTTTATGCAAATTATGCCATCGGAAAGGATGTTCAGGCAATGAAAGCTGTAGTCGGAGAAGAAGCACTCTCATCTGAGGATCTGGTCTCTGATATTTGTCTCATTCTTTTCATTTGATAAAGTTTGGTTTGTTCTTGAAGTGGTATTAATGAGTTTTCCTTTTCTAACAGCTGTATCTGGAATTTTTGGACAAGTTCGAGAGGAAGTTTGTTGCCCAGGGAGCTTATGATACCCGCAACATCTTTCAGTCTCTAGATCTTGCATGGACTTTGCTTCGGATTTTCCCCCGTGAGCTGCTGCATCGTATTCCGGCAAAGACTCTTGACCAATATTATAGCCGAGACGCTATTAATTAATGGATTGTACTTAGCTCAAGCATTCCCCATGACCTCGGGAATTAATTTAGTCCTTTGCTTTCTCGCCAAAAGTCTGACAAGAATAAAAATAATCCTCAGTCAGATGTAAAACCACGTGGATCTTGCGATTCAAGGGCCATATTTCTTTTGGGAAGTGTTAGTTGTGTATTTGTGTTGTATTACCAAATTTGTGGATGGCGCTATTTGTTTTTTTTTTTTTTGGATTTTCGTTGAGGATTTGTTGGATTGCAAGGCCTTTCCATGTATGTTGCTTGTTATGTTTCATAATATTATTTATTTTGTAGTTAAAATTAGGAACATTATTATCAGTTGGACGATTCCATGATGTGTTCATCTGCATTTTGCTATTATTAATTCGTGAAACCATTTTTTTTAACATTTCCTATCAATTAAGAAAAAAATCTAATAATAACCCAGAGATCACCTCCCACAGAGGCAGTTGAGTGAAGACTCGGGGTGTGGATTGAATTGAAATATAAGAGGGCAGTGGATTTTCTTTTTTTATCTTTCTCATTTTCTTTTTAGAATCTCATCTCCATCATTGGATGAAGTGATGGATGGTTTAGGTTTAATATTGTACAAATTTATTATTCTGATAGTTTATAATAATATTTTCATGACAATAAATATAAAATCATTTACAAACGTGTCGAGATGCAAATAAATGGAAAATGATTGCCTCACAAATCACCCAAAACACAAACAATCGACATAATTAATTTAGTTATATATTAATATAATGATAATTAAAATCATAATACATGAATTTAAATAAAACTCATTCTTTGAAATTTATTTCCTCCAACAATTCCCAAAGTCATTTATCTCATAAACCTCATATCCAATTCCCAAAGTTTTGAGTTTTGTTGATACAAAGTTATGGAGATGTAGAGGAATGTTTATAGAGGATTTTTATCGGTTTAAATTTTTTATTTGGATTCATTATGATTTTATAATGATTGCTTTTTGATTATAGACTCAACACTTACCATTTTAGACTTGATGGCCAGCCAAAATGCTGTTGGAAAATTTATCTGGGTATGGGAATATAATTTTGTGACATTAATATGTAATTAAATTAATTATGTAGATTGATTGTATTTAGTGGCTTAAGCTTGAGGCTATAGATTATTGTGGTAATATATCAGTGCTTTGACGTGAAGTAACCATTTTCCATTTATTATGCATGTTTTGGTATATGTTTGTGAGTGATTTTGAATTTATTGTGATAAAAATATTATGGAGCATTACTAATCAAAACCAAACCGATTCTTCATGAACCATTATGCTGCCATTCATTTGTTTTCATTCTTCCGTTTCAATTGCAGTACTACTTAAAGGCTCATTTCCAATTCAACAAGACCGAATTTGCTGATTTGATGCTAATTGGTGCCATTGGAGCAACTCTTGCACAAGTAATCCCAACCCCTTCTATATGCTCTTGTTCCACGGTTTATGTTATTACAAGGGACTATACATATATTCTAGTGACCAATTTTAATTTCTGTTATTGGTAACAGTTTGAATGTTTCAGCTGATTCTCATGCCCATAATAGTCCCTGCTCTAGGAGAGGAGAAGCTGCTTTCAACTGGGCTGTTCGTCGGCTGCTTATGTGTATGCTCCGACCTCTCTTTTCTTAAAAATTGCATCTAATGCGAAGCTAGTTAGTACATCTTAAGATCAATAGCATAAACAAAAAGAATAGAGTACTAAGTGTTCACAATACATTGCACTATGCAGATCTTGGTTTACAGCATATCGTGGTCGCCATGGATAATTTTTCTTCATAGACTAGATATTTGCCCATTTCCCCTCGAAAGAATCTTTCAAGAAAGTTGTAAATTTTGCAGGTTCCTTATGCCATAGCAGTGTGCTCTGTTTTTGAAGTTTTTGTTCGCCCAAGTGTAAGTTTCTTAGCTTGAATTTGGCGCCACCTACTGGAAAATGCTGTGTTAATGTATACGGTTTAGTCCCGTGAATTAGCATGCTGATCAGTGATCGCTCGCATTGGACAGATATGTAGCATTGCGTCCAAACAAGTTGGGCCCAGGGAACAGGTACGGCTTCTTTCACTTCTCATTTCCGTTTTGTTCAGTTGTACATTGCTTTTGTACAGCGTTAGGTTTAATGGAATGAGTTAATCCTTCACAACACGACGAACTAAAATTTGGGTCCCTGCTGAAAGATGTACCCACATTAAGTGTCGACTATGCCTCGAACATAATTACCTTCAATTGAAGGGTACATGTGCTTTAGCAAAAAAAGTTTCTTTTGTACCTAAAAATGACAGCCACAACCCACATTGATACAGGGAATGGTTCAAGGATCTCTTTAAGGAATTGCTTCCTTTGCCAACATCATTTCTCCATTAATTTTCAGTCCACTGACAGGTACGAGGTGCTCGATCCAAGGGCATACATAGTTCTTGTATTTATGCAGCCTTGTTCCTGTCCGGAAAAGCACCCTTTTATTTTCCTGGCTTCAGTATAATGTGCGCTGCTCTGGCAATGGTAAGATCATCAAACCACCTAAGATCCCCAAATTCTGATGACAACTAAATCCCTCGGCCATTGAAAATGAAACTAGGATCCAGCACATACATCTAATGATCAGGATCTTTCTGCTTGAGTCTAATGATCGTAGATCTATCTTTCCCAGGGCTCATCTGCTTGAGTGCTGTAGTTTCATCATCAAACCAATGGTTCATGGGATTTTGTTGGTCTTCTAACTAACATAATCTGAGATTGCAGATGAATGCTTTCATACAGAGCATAGTGATCTGAGCTGTCCCATCTGATGTTGGTGGCAAAGGTTGCAGGAACCCTTAGTCTGAGAGGTGGATGAGTTTCGGATACAAGGTGCTTCACGTTGCTACAACAAAATTCTTGTTCAAGGATAATCTACCACCATAAGATAATTTTTGTAGGGCGCCTATTTGACTACTTCGGCTTGTAAATATTACAAGTTGAAATATCTAATTTGTATTTCACTGTGTTTTGATATTTTGTAGCAATGCATAGGGCACGCAATTTTTTTTTTTCCATGTTCGGTTGTAGGCTATGTTGTTTAGACAAGAAATCAACCAAGCCCACATGACATTTAGAGGTGTTTGGAATAACTTTTTTTTAAGTAATTTTATGTAATCCAACGTAATCATTTAAAAAGGGTTTTATCTCAACTTGCATAAAAGTAATTTTTTAATTGATTCTGTGTATTTGACAAATCCCAAGGCATCGATCTCTTACTTAGCTCTTTCTTTTAACCTTGAAAATAACTACTTTTCAAGTAAGCATAGAAATCGGGGATTGCGGGAACATAGAAGTGACGTCATGTCAAACATTAAATAATTAGCTGATAACTTTCATAGCATGAATAATATCTTCTGGACGTTGTCACGGAAGCCACAGAAGTTAATGAACAAGGGGCTGGAGAGGAAGAGAACTACGAAGAATAGTGGGGTGGGGCGAAGCAAAAATAGTTGAACGGTCTGATTAAGTTTACTGTACTGACAGCACGTAGTAAAGCAGAGGTAATATTTAACTATTTTTATTGTACATCATACAATTGATGATCATATGGTCTAATCTACCAGCCGCTAAACACATTATTACAAATAAGTCTCAGTCACCGGCAGAAGAAAGTTGAGACCCCATCAAATATACAGCCTAAACAATATACAAGGCACATAAACAGATTTCTATATTATCAGGATGAAAATATACGCTTAATGTGCAGACAATCCACCTCACTGAATTGGAAATATGCCATCATCGTTGTTATCCATGTCCAGATACCTAAATTTCGCATCAACCCCTCCATGTTCTTTATATTTAAAACTTGAATTCAGATAGCAATTAGTCTCCTGAAACAAGTTCAAGTTGTCCACAAGCTTATGGTACGCATTGCATTCACAACACTGACAAAAAATGAATAAAACAAAGTGGTTAATTTCCTTTCCACTGACATCAAAACTTTCATATAGATGAAACCGTGTCAGCTCTTTTTTCACGTTCAACGTTACCATTAATCACAGATAAAAAGGTCAAAAAATCTAGATAGCTAACTGCTTATCAGCTAGTAGCAAAGTTTGCCAGACCTGGTATTAATGGGTAACACCCAAACATCCTTTCATTGTTCAATCAATTTTTCCAAAGAGAAATTTAAGCTTTATATGCAGTTTCAACACTCTTTCGAACAATATTAATTATTCCACAATACTTGTCAAATTCCAAAGGAAAAATACCAGACTAGCCAAAAGCTTACCTGAACAAAAACAGTCCCATCAGTATAAGCATGGGGATTAATAGCCCGTGTAGTTCTCTGCCCACAGATGGTACATGTAAAAGCTACAAGCATCCTTCGGCGAGGTGATTTCGTAAAGAGTGACCAAGGGAACGTGGATATGTTTCCATTGCCAGATTTATTATCCTTCCCAACAGCCGGAATAGAAGGTCCTTCCATACCTGAATCTGTTGTCCATCCTCTTCCCGCCGCAGCACTCAGCACCAATCCCATCGCAGCGTCCTAGCCCACAATATGTGATCACAAGTCAATTTTCTTTATACGACAGAGAATACGACCATTCTCCCTTTCGTTTAATTTTCCAATGAAAAAATTATTAAAAATATCGGAAGGAAGTGCGCTTAAGCTGAAATTTTGAGAGAGGAATAACATGCCTTTGAAAGAGGGGAAAGGGAGAGAGGATGATCACTGAGAACCGGAAGATTTTCGATCTTCTTCGGATCAAATTGGGGGCTTGAATCATTATCATCACCTGAAAACATGATCAGAACATGGTGAGGGAATATGAAGCATGTTCCTTAGTAATCGATCAAAATATATAAAAGAGGGGAGGATAAATACGCTTGGAGGAAGCGCGACACTGGAGGTTCCTGGAGGTAAGGCATCTTCTTGGAGGAAAAAGGGAGAAAGGAGAAGAGGAAGACGCAATAGTTGCAGAGGAAGAGCTCGCCATGGTTTCCATAAACGGTGGGTCGATGGTTCTGTGGTAATACCGTCTGCTTCGCTTCGCGGAAAAATATCATAAACCTCGTTCCGGTGTCAAACGGGAGCCTTGCATCCTTTTATAGGGATGGATGTTTTGGCCCAACTCACTTTATGGGTTGGACCAACATTGTTCAGAGCACAACATCTAAAATTGAAATATTGTCGGATTTGTAGCCCAGCCTAGAAGTTCGTGACAGAGAACTTGCTGATTGATGTTCAAACTTCGATTCTTGTCCCAGGAAAATAATAGCATTGTAGCTCTTTGCATAAATATTACATTATTGTGTTTTAAATGA